>PVLC010003132.1:0-102176 GCA_004027655.1 Graphiurus murinus
GGGGATTGAACTCAGGGGCATTCTACCTCCGAGCTATACCCCCAGCCCCATTTTTTATTCTTTATTTTGAAACCGAGTCTCACTAAGTTGCGGAGTGCCTCACTAGGTAGCTGAGGCTGGCCGCGAACCCGGATCCTCCGGTCTCAGCCTCCCGAATGCTGGGATTACAAGCGTGCGCCACCACGCCCGGCTTCCTCAATATTTTAAACAATCTCTTTTATTGATCTCTTTCCTCCTGAAAAATCGATTTGGAAAACTATGGAGATTTCTGCAATTAGCTTACTATTAAATATGTTAGCCTTCACATCCAGCAGGCAGCTTGACATTAAAAAGCCATGTTCAGGGAACATATGAGTAATTCTTTATTTAGAGCTTATCACTTTTGGGGGGAGGGTACTAGGGATTTAACCCAAGGGCATTTTACCTCCAAGTAGCCCTTTTGTGTGTGTCTGTGTGTGTGTGTGCACGTGTATAGTACTGGGAATGGAACACCGGGGCATTCGTCCTCTGAGCTACACTCCCAGACCTATTTTATTTTTTATTTTGAAACAGGGTCTTACTAAGTCGTGAGGGTCTCAGTAAATTGCTGAGGCTAGCCACAAACCTATCATCCTCTAATTTCAGCCTCCTAAGTACTGGGACTACAAGCATGCGTTAACATGCCTGGCTTACTCCCAATCCTTTTTATTTTTTATTTTGAACCAGGATCTCACTAAGTTGCTGAGGCTGGTCTTGAACTTCCCATCCTCCTTTCTCAACCTCCCAAATATTGAGATTACAGGCTTGTACCACCGTGCTGAGTTCTTGGATCATTTCTTAAAATTGATAAGCTCCAAACTGGGCACACCTGTAATCCCAGTATTTGGGAGGCTGAGAAAGGAGGATGGCAAGTTTGAAAACAGCCCCAGCAGCAGCTTAGACCCTGTTTCAAAATGAAAACTTAAAAAAAAATAGAGCTGGGGTTATAGCTCAGAAGTAGAATGCCCCTGGGCTCAATCCCCAGTATCTCCGTCCCCTCCACACACCAGAAACCATTCAGGGCTGGGGGTGTAGCTCAGTGGTATAACTCAAGTCCCTGAGTTTGATTCCGTGTATCAAAAAGAAAAGAAAGAAAAAAAAAAATGTAGAAACTATTTAAAACTTTTCCATTATTTGAAAATATCTGGAGAGAGATGAAGGGTGACTCATATTTTTTGACGGGTGAATTTAACAGTCAAAGTTGGTTTCAAAACTTACATGATCAGTTTTTAAGAAAACCGTTCAGCGCTGTCTTATTCCATGATTTTCAGTCTGGTACCCCTCCTTCTGTGTGAACAATCTCTAGCACAGTTTTTGTTGTTCTTGTTTTACTTTGGAGTATAAGCATGCCCATACATCTGTCTGGGGAATCTTAAAGCTCTTATCCTAAAATTCCGGGTGTGGAGGTAGACTTTGAGACAGTTGCCCAAAGGGCATGATGCTTCTGAGGAAGTAATACCTCTTATACCTCTTCCAGCCGAAGCAGGCACACCCAGGCAGTGTGAGCATGTTCTTGGAACAGGCTTAGCTGTTTAGGTAAAATTACTGCATGAGCACAGCATACAATTAATTTTATGCCAAATCATTGTTCAGCCAGGCTTTTGGTCTCTAATCTGTCTCTTAGAAATGATAATGATGATTGCAGTGTCTTCATAGAAATGCCTGTATTTATTTGTAGGACAGTATCTTTAACATGCATTAATCTTATTTCTTTCTCATAAAAATCCTATAAGGGTTTGTGTATTTCAAACATGTCTGTTCAGTAGTTAAGTCTAATAGAAAAGCCGGGTGTGGCAGTGCATCCCTGTAATCTCAGTATTAGGAATACAGAGACAAGAGGATCAAAGGTTCAAGCCCAGTCGTAGCAACTTGGTGAGACCTTCAACAACTTAGTGAGACCCTGTTTCAAAATAAAAAATAAGAAGGTCCGGGAGTGTAGCTGAAAGGTAGAAAGGTAGAATGTCCCCAGGTTCAAACCCTAGCACCACCAAAAAAAAAGAAAAAAAGAGAACCAAAAACATACTTCTCTTTCAAGGACTGTCTAGTCAAGTTTGGGGAGCAAGAGTGGGTTAGCAAAGAAAATTGGGGCCAGGCCATGGCTGCAAGTTCTGAGCTTTCCCCAAGCTCCTTGAAGTCTACTTGGTAACACTACAAATCCGTGATCAGCAATTCTGTGTGGAATTGCATTTGGTGAACCTTGAGTGGAGTACAGGTATGTGTTTGGAAGAAGACAATTTATGTAGGAGAAGGGTAGTAGAGAGTAAGCACATAAGTAGCTGAGAGCATTCAGCTATATTTTGAGAAAAAGATTTAATTTTTTTTATTTCAATCTAATATTTGTGTTTTTATTTGTGAATAGGTATTTTTTTTTGATGGGGGGGTGGTAGTACTGGGAATTGAACCCAGGAGCATTCTACTTTTGAGCTGCATCCCCAGGCCTATTTTTTATTTTGTAACAGGGACTCACTACTTACTGAGGCTATCCTTGAACCTGCGATCCTCCTGTCTCAGTCTCCTAAGTACTGGGATTACAAGTGTGTGCCACCACGCCTGGCTAGGTAACTAGTTTAATAGTTTAGAATTTAAAAATAAGAGAAAGGCAACATAATGGAAATCTTCCCCCTACTTCATTCCTTAGCCACCTAGTTCTCTTTCCTTAGAAGTAACTGATATTGTGAATTTCTTGTGCATTTTTCTCAATGGCAGTTTAGCCGTATTCTGCAATTCTACATGCATGTTCTCTTCTCACTGACACTGTGATTTATATAAATGCTGGCATATGGTGTACCTTATTTTCCTCCTACTTAATAACGTATCATGGAGAGCACCCCTCAAATCCGTACACAAGAGCTTCCTTATCCTTTGTCATAGCTGCATAGAATTTCTTTGAAGTATGTGTGTACCACAATTTTCTTAGCCATTTGCCTACACATAGACATTTAGGTTTTTCTCATACATTTCCATTTGCAAACTGACATAAATAACTTTGTATGTATGTTATTTTGTAGATATAGTAGTCAATACTACAAGTCATAAAGCATGTGTAACTAAAATTTATAGCTATTGCCAAACATACCTTTGGAGTCTATACCATTTGCCCTCCCACCAGCCATAATACTCAAATTCCTGTTTCCCCACACTTATCTCTTATGTACACCATTGCCAGTCTTTTGGTGGTTTGCAAATCTGATATGAGGAAAAAAAGTAGTTTCTCAGTGTAGATTCAGTGGGTTTGGTTTTTGATTTTTGGTGGTACTGGATATAGAACTCAGTTCATTCTATCTCCGAGCTATACTCCTAATCCCATTTTATTTTTTTATTTTGAAATAAGGTCTCACCAAGTTCCTGAGGCTGGCTGTGAACCTATACTCCTCCTGTTTCAGCCTCCCAAGTACTGGGATTACATGCATATGCCACCAGGCCCAGCTTTAGTTTCAGTGTTTTTGAGGAGAAAACAATGCAAAATAATTTTCTTTTATCCCTAGTATATTTATTTCCATTTAGTGTGTGAAGACAATCATTTATTTTTCAAACAACTGGCAGCATCTACTGTGTTTTACAGCCCTAAAAGTTAGAAGCATCATCATCATCATCATCTGTGGTGCTGGGGATTGAACCCACAGGCATTCTATCTCTGAGTGACACCCCCAGCCTGCTTTATTTTTTATTTTGAAACAGGATCTCACTAAGTTGCTGAGATTGGCCTTGAACCTGCGATCTTCCTTTCTCAGCCTCCCAAGTACTGGGATGCACCACCACAACTGGCTAGAAACTTATTTTGAAATTCCTTGTTCTGAGACTGCAGATACACCAGCAAGTGTTTGTTGGTGGTATCCTTCGGGCAAGTGGCATGTGATTGGAATCGGTGAGGTAAGACTGACATCTGCTCTCATGGAACTTGTAACTGAGAAGATGCAGAGATGAGGCAGAGGCGGAGTATGGACAGTTCTGGGAGTGTCAGCAGAAACATCTGGGTAGAGTGGGGGATAAGGGAGTGGCAGGGAGTGTTTTCCAAAAGATGGTTTTCCGCAACCTGGAGACTGTGTAGGAGTTACCCTGACACAGAAGGTTCCAAGCAGAAACAAAAGGTTTCTCACCCAAGAGGTTTCCAAGCAAAAAAGTGATGATTTATGTAGCTAGTTTTGGCTAGGTCATCAGAAAATAGATGCTAAAGACTGAACAGTAATCCAAAAGTGACAAATTTGAAGGAAAATCACAAAGGTATTCATGTAAATATTTTAAAAATTAAACTTCACATAGAGAACCTATTGAGATTTCTTTTAACACTACCACACTATTAAAAAGTACCTTGATAATGAGTGTTGGCACTGCATATTATCATATATCGGTACCTTTTGATAGTTTTTAAAAGCTCTGTGTTTTCTCATTTGACCTTCATACCAGCCCTGTGAAGTGGTTAGGTTTGGTAATATTATCCCTTATCACATTGAGGAAATACTCCCCAAGAGGTTGAATGGCATCCAAAATTGCAGCATGAGTCTTCAGTGGAGCCAGAGCTGGAATCCAAGCTCTTTTGGCTCTTCTGCAGCGTGCTGCCTTTGTGCTCCCACGACTTCCTGGTTAGTGATAACTAAGCCTTTTTGAGAATAGCATTGTTATAAAATTGCTGCTCTGTTGAAACTTGAGAGGCTTAAAACACCAGATTGCCAGGAGCCTCCCAGTCTCAGTGGGACGGTGCATTTTTTTTTTCCCATCCAGCTCTTTTTGGTTTATTGAAACAAATTGTGTCGTGCTTAGGAGTCGTTTACCAGTATATTTTAATGTGGTGTCAGTGCGTTTCCTTACCGTCGCACAGTGTCATTGCAAGAGGAGTGAGCGGTCAGACCCAGGTCAGTGCTGCTGTGGTTTTTAGCCCAAAGCACTTGTAGTAGTAGTAAGAGGTAGTTAAGTGTGAACACCAAATAACTCTTTGTAGAAACAGATGAACACATTGCTCTTTAAGAAGTGGTTTTGATCATGCCTAGGAGGCCTGGAGTCACACCCCCTTCTGAGGTACTGATGTGTTAGTCTCCTGCATGGATATGGGAACTTTAAGAAAGCCAGTGTGACAGGATCCTGAAGCCAGGCTCAGCCACTTCAGGACTTTTGTGTGACCTTAGACATGCAGTTCCAGTCCCCTTGCTTTAAAAACTGGGGTGAAGCCAGGAATGGTGGTGCATGCTTGTAATCCCAGTACTTGGGAGGATGAGACAGGAGGATCACGGCTTTGCAGCCAGCCTTGGCACCTTAGTGAGGCCATGTGCAACTTAGTGAGAACCTGTTTCAAAATACAGAATAAAAAATAGGACTAGGGGTATAGCTCAGAGGTAGAATGCTCCTGGGTTCAATCCCCAAAGCCACCAAAAAAAAAAAAAACCAACCAACCAAACAAACAAAAACCTGGCATGATACCTACCATAGAGGTTGGCCTGAGAACTAAATAGACCCTTACACAGCATTCCCTGAGACATTTTTGTTTTATTTTAAGGTTTCCATAGTAGGAATGTATCTTACAGTTGATGGATATGTTTAGTGTAGTAACTTCCCTTCCTGACAAGGTAATGATTGATTTTTATGATCTGTGGTATCAAATTGAGAAATTAATAGTATGTACAGAGTTTAACACAATGTTAAATGCATTCAATAAGTAACTGCTATGGTTTTTAGAATTATCGTTCCTGTGTTAAGGCTATGCCCCAGTGGGGAAGTGAGATCTCTGCCATGAGGTTGGTCTCTAGATAGGAAACCAGGTGTTGTGAAGTGACTACAAATAAGCAAGAGGAGAGTCTACCTGGTCTGGGACCTACCTAGATATGAGGGGGAAATATAGCAGTGAGATTTATGGTCAAGTTCGGTCTCTTTATCATTGAGGGAGAACACTGGTCAGTTAAGGGCCTGAAAACTAGATATTCTCAATTCAGGCAACTATTATAGATATTTGCTGCTCTTTTTTTATTATTATTAAATAATCATCTCTTATTTTTTTAGAAAGTCTTAAACCGCAGCTGTGCTGCAGAGAGGCCTGGCCAGGACCTATGGTTTCCTCTTTGGTCACAATGTTAAAGGGAGAGCCTGGCTCTGCTTAGTAGGAGGGGCAGTACTCACCTGGAGAACCTATGGGGAATGTGGATTTTAAAAGAGAGTAGAACAAAATGATTAATTACCCCTTCCCTTTGAAAAGTCTCCTTCCATTGGCTGACTCAAAGGCACCAAATTGTACTTTATTAAACCAGGCAACCTGCTTACAGATCTCTCCCTGTAACCACAACTGAAATAAATGTCTATCCTCTAATTTCTCTCTGAGTGGAGAGAAAAGTACAGCTGTGAATCTCAGATAAGTGGAACTCATACTATTTAGATAGTCTTGCAACCTTCCTCTTATTTATTAAAAGTGTGTGTGTGTGTGTGTGTGTGTGTGTGTGTGTGTGTGTGTGTGTGTGTGTGTGTGTGTAACAGAGGGAGAGGGAGAGGGGCTGGAGATTGAACCCGAGGATATTCTACTCTTGAGGTACACCCCCACCTTGTTTATTTTTTATTCTGAAGCGGTCTTACTAAGTTGCTGAGGCTGGCCTCAAATCCACAATCTTCCTGTTTCAGTTTCCCGAGTATGGAGATTATAGGGATGTCCCACTACCCTCTGCTACCTCCCTCCTTTTGTGTGTGTGTTGTGTGTGTGGTACCAGGGATGAGCTACACCCCAGCCCTATTTTATTTTGAAACAAGGTCTCACTAAGTTGCCTCGAACCTGTCATCCTCCTGTCTCAGCCTCCCAAGTACTGGGATTACAAGCATGCGCCACCACTCCCGGCTTATCCCACTTTTAAATACAGGTTTTAAAGATGGCGTGGTACACATGGAAGTTTTTTAGAGTAAAGGAGCATTAACTCTATTATTACTTACTCTCAAATAGGTCCCAATGTATGGGGATGGGAAGGTAGGTGGGAGAGAATAACATAAAGCAAATACTAACATTTGGAAAATTTGGGTGAAGGGTTTGTGGAATTCCTTTTAGCATTTTAGCAGTTTTTCTTCTGTGAAATTGTTTCTAAAGAAAAATGTTAAAAGTATATTACTTTGAGTGTCTTTCCATTCAGGCATGTATTTTTATACTACTCAGTCGACACAGCATAGTATTGTATGGATGTACTATATTTAGCTAGACTCCTTTAGCTGAGTATTTGTGCATTTCCAGTTATTTGCTGTTATAAACAGGGTTGCTTGGACTTCCTCTCTTCCTCCCTTCCTGCCTTCCTGCCTTCCTCTCTTCCTCCTTCTCTTCCTCCCTCTCTCCCTCCCTCTTTTCCTCCCTCTCTCCCTCTCTTCCTTCTTTTTTATTCCATGCTACAGATAGAACCCAGGGCCACACTCAGGCAAGGCAAGTTCTCTACCACTGAGCTGCAGCTCAAGCCCTTTTTAAAAAATTCTATTTTGAGACAGTCTCACTAATTTTCCCAGGCTGGCCAAAGATTTGTACTTCTGCCTCCTAAGCAGCTGGTCATACAGGCATGCACTAGCACACCTGGCTGACATTATGATTTTTTTTTTTTTTTGTACTGGGGCTTGAACCCAGGGGCATTCTAACTCTGTGCTATACCCCCAGCCCTTTTTATTATAATAATGTCTCGCTTAAGTTGCTAAGGCTGGTCTCAAACCTGCCATCCTCCTTTCTTAGCCTCTCAAGTGCTGAGATTACAGGACTGCACCACCAAACCTTCCTTGGCTGAGTTGTTTGTATTTTGTTTTGTTTTGTTTTGGGTGGTACTGAGAATGGAACCCAGGGGCATTCTACCTCCAGGCTATACCCCCAGACCTATTTTTTTATATTTTATTTAGAAACAGGTTCTCACTAAGTCGCAGAGGGCCTCACTAAGTTGCTGAGCCTGGCTTTGAACCTGAGATACTCCTGTCTCAGCCTACCAAGTACTGGGGTTACAAGCATGCGACACCAAAAACAACTTGAGATTCTGAAATATGATGTATCCTCTTGTAGTCAAAGTAGAATCCTCTCATTTCATTTTGACACACCCTGATTCACATAATAAGACTCAGGAAAATGCACAGTAATTTAACAAACCAACTTGAACGTAAAACCTTATTTAGAATTTTAAATGGGTTAAGTGGTGACTATTAATATATAGCTGGATAAGGTAAATGTTGCTACTCTTGTAGTACGTTCTAGAAAATATTCTTTAGGCCTAGTTTATCCTATGGAATAAAACTTTTATTTATTTATTTATTTTTAAAGAGCCTTTTGTAACATGAAACATCTTGGCTACATGTTGAGTAATTACGAAGATCGGAATAAAAATTTTTGGCATCTTGAAGGTGTAGCTTTCTGACCTCATTCATTCTTTTGGAAACAGTGGGCAGATTTTTTTTTTTTCATTCCTGTGTGCTTCAATATTTCACTGGGTGCCAGGTATTTTGATTGGACTTTCATTTCAGCAGCAGATAGGTTGAGGGGACTGTTGGCTCAGCGTCAATGTAATCACATACTCTGTTCTGTTGCATCAACCTCTAATTGTTATTTTTCTAATGATATGTGTAAAAAATTGAAACCTTGGTCTATAATTATGTTTTACCCTCAGGTGGAAACAGCATTCCTTTCTGTATCTGACATTTGTGCTAAAATTCAGCACTAATGTTTAGTCAAGTTTTTAGGCATCATTTAATAGTTTCGAGCCGGGCGTGGTGGCGCATGCTTGTAATCCCAGCATTTGGGAGACTGAGACTGGAGGATCCGGGTTCGCGGCCAGCCTCAGCTACCTAGTGAGGCACTCCGCAACTTAGTGAGACCCTGTTTCAAAATAAAGAATAAAAAATAGGACTGGGATGTGTAGCTCAGAGGTAGAATGCCCCTGTGTTCAATCCCCAGTACCGCAAAATAAATAAATAAATAAATAAATAAATAAATAAATAAATAAATAAATAAAATAAAAGTTTTGAGAACCAAAAGCAGGTCTAGTTGTTGGGCACAGCTGGTATAAAGGAGACCCTCAGTTCTCCTTGGTTATGCCTTCAAGCTTCCTAGACCTACCTCAACAATAACAAACTGCAAAAATATCAATGAAACCATTACCAAGAAATATGTGTTTTAAACAAACACCTAGACTGATGTGTGCATTGGATTTAGTTATGGAACAGTGTGAATGTTATAAAAGTTTCTTCTTTTCATTTCCCTGTTCCTTAGAGTAGATTAGAATGAGAGAAATAATGGATTAATGAGCCCTGGATTATAAATTAGCAACAAATGGTATATTAAATTATAGTGTATATTTTATCTATTTATTTTTTGTACTGGGACCTGAACCCAGGAGCATTCTACCTTCAAGTTATAACCCCAGCCCGTTTTGTTTTTATTTTGAAACCAGGTCTTACTAAGTTGCTGACAGTCTTCCTAAATTGTTGAGGCTGGCCTCAAACCTATAATCTTCCTGCCTCAGCCTCCTAAGTACTGACATTACAGATTTAAGTTACAGTCTTAAATCCAAGATGAGAAGAGGGGAAAGAACCCTTCCGTCTACTCTGTAGCTGTGAGGTAGGCGTTACACTCAGTGAAAGAGCAGTGCCGTGTGTGTGCGTGGCAGCGGCAGTATCAATGCTGGGAAGGGCCGGTGTCCTGCAGTGCTTTACATGTAGGACACCCAGGGCATGTGACTCACAAATCAACACTGAACAAAAGTTGCTATTCCATTGGAATTCATGGAGTCGTGGGATGGTGCGGGTCTGTAATTCAGAAAAAAACTATTGTTTTCGATTTTACTTTTCTGTTTTCTTTGCACTTAGAAGTGTGTAGACCATCAAATACTATTTCCTGGCACTGTGGTGGTGGTGCTATGGCAACAGCAGCTGTAGCAACAGCCTTCATCATCTGTTTAGTTGGGGATAAGGAGGAGCCATAAATAGTGAATTTTTCTCAAGATAATGACTGATGTCCTTTCTCCATAAATTCTTTCCCTGGGAAAACTTGCTATGCACATATATGTGTGCACACCTATGTTATGTGTATGTGTACATATACATGTATAAGGTGAAAATACTGACTTGAAGTAGAATGAGAGACATTTTTAACTTTAAAACAAATTTTGGTGGGTTAAAGTTATTTATTTGTTATCTTTTATTTTTTTTTGGTGGTGGTACTGGGGACTAAGCCAGGAGCATTCTACCACCAAGCTACAGCCTGAGCCCTTTTTATTTTATTTTTTTCTTGTTTTGAAACAAGATCTCTCTAGGTTGCTGAGAGTCTAGCTAAGTTGTTGAGGCTTGCTTCAAACCTTCGATCCTCCTGTCTCAGCCTTTCAAGTACTAGATTATAAGCACATTCTACCTCCGAGCTATACCCCTAGCCCTATTTTTTATTCTTTATTTTGAAACCGAATCTCACTAAGTTGTGGAGTGCCTCACTAGGTAGCTGAGGCTGGCCTTGAACCCGGATCCTCCCATCTCAGCCTCCCGAATGCTGGGATTACAAGCGTGCGCCACCACGCCCGGTGCTAGCCCTATTTTTATTCTTTATTTTGAAACAGGGTCTCACTAAGTAACTGAGGCTGACTGCAAACCTGCAATCCTTTTGTCTCAGCCTCCCAAGTACTGGGATTACAAGCATGTGCCATCACACCTGGCTTGCCTTCCTTTTTTCTACATCTGTTATTCCCCTAGAGGTACTAATACACTATTTCTTTAGTATACAGATATTCCATTGGTTAACCTTTTACCTAGGCTGTGGTGTCTGCTTACTGCTTCCTCATGTCAAATCGCTAACCTCAGCTTGTCTAATGTGGGCCCTGAGCTGAGCCAGCCTGGGAGAGCATTGCTGTGCCAACATCAGCATTCGACATCACCTCCAATCTTGAAAGGTTGCTTGTTTGCTAATCTTGTTCTTCTTTTCATTTACAGCAGACCTACACCAATGATGTCCACTGTGTCGAAGATATTCTGAAGGTGAGTTTATTGTTACACTTATCATTTGAAGAAATATTTAAGCAATTAGATATGTATCTACGACCCCCCCCCTTGGGTACTTAGAGATGGAATTCAGGGGTATTCTACCCCCAAGCCACACCTGCAGCCTCATTAATTTTTACTTTTGAAACAGGATCTCACTGAGTTGCTAAGGGCCTCAAACTTGTGATCCTCCTGTATCAGCCTCCAAACTGGGATCACAGGAGTGCACCACCATGCTTTTACTTTCACTTTAATAGACAGTTGCCATTCCCATCCCTCTTTAAGTAGATCTCCCCCGCTCATACCTCCAATAGCAAATCAGAATAGTAACAAAGGGAGGCACAGAACATGAATGAATTCTCTAACAGATTTTATTAATTAAAGTGAAGTTTACACATTGCAAGGCATTTGGACCAGAATTTCATGGCATCTCTCAAGTTTTTCTTGTTGTCTATAAAAACCCAGAAGAGTTGCTTACTTCCCAGAGAGGAAGCTCCCTGTATTGATGTTGGATGGGAGGCACCATGGGTTAAACTGGGCTAATCAATATCTCTTATGACTTAGTAGGAAACATTAGTATGTATAGCCTCTTCTTCATGAGTCTGTGAAATCTTAAAGGGACAAATAGAAGAGTGGGAAGTAAATGGACATTTTTTTTTTTTTTGATTGGTGCATTGTAATCATACATCTTTTTTAGGTACAAGCTGATAAAGGCATACATGCACACATTTCTCATTTAACCCTTCCCCAATTCCCACCCTACTCCCATAAATGGACATCTTTAGTCTAACTGAAAGGGTCAATTTTTTTTTTTTAATCTGAGCATGGTAATGTATGCCTATAATCCCAGTACTTCGATGGTTTAAGGCCGGCTTCAGCAACTTAGCGAGATGCTCAGCATCCTAGCAAGAGACTCTGTTTCAAAATAAAAAGGGCTACGGGTATAGCTTAGAGGTAGAATGCTTTTGGGTTCAAGCCCTAGTAACACACACACATACAAACACACACACACACACACACACACACACACACGCTCCTACACACAGGTTATTTTTAATTCATTTATTGAGACTGTTCCATGAACATTCATGCTTCTTTTGTAAATGTATCATCCAATATGTTACCCACTTGTTCAGTTTTTCTCGCACAAGGATGACAGATTGCTTCTGAAATTCAATTCTAGGAAAAAACATATATACTCCTCTTGAACTGACATGTTCTCTTTTCATCAGAGAAGAACTATATAAACTATTATGTTTCCTACTTTGGCTTTAATTTCTAGGAAATCTAGAGCTTAATTTTAATGTCCAAATACAGTAATTATAATAACAGAGTTTAATATATCTATCATCTTCTATGTCTTATAAGTCAGTTTTTTTTTTTATTCCAGTACTAGGGATTGAACTCAGAGGCATTCTACCTCCGAGCTATATCCCCAGCCCTATTTTTTATTCTTAATTTTGAAACAGGGTCTCACTAAGTTTCGGAGTGCCTCACTAGGTAGCTGAGTCTGGAGGCGAACCCGGATTCTCCCGTCTCAGCCTCCCAAATGCTGGGATTACAAGCGTGCGCCACCACTCCCGGCTATAAGTCAGTTTTAATGACATTCTTGCTGTGTGTTTTATTGTAAAGTTGCCAATTATTTTGAAAAAGAAAACAAACCTTTTTTAAGTTTCTCATTGTATTCTTTTTTTTGTGGTACTGGGGATTGAATTCAGGGGCATTCTACCTCTGAGCTATACCCCCAGCCGTATTTTTTATTTATTTTGAAACAGGGTCTCACTAAGTTGCAGAGTGCCTCACTAGGCAGCTGAGGCTGGCCTTGAACCCCGATATTCCAGTCTCAGCCTCCCAAATACTGGGATTACAAGTGTGTGCTACCATTGTATTCTTTTATTGGTCACTATATTGGTTACCTTTTCAGTGGTAAATCGTTTGACAGAAGTAGTATCTAGCCAAGTCTTTGGAAAATATTTCTATCATTTTTGTTTTAATTTCCTTCCTTCCTGTGCATGGGGGAGGGGGGGGATTGAAGCCAGAGGCATTCTACCTCCGAGCTATACCCCCAGCCCTTTTTATTTTTTGTTTTGAAACAGGGTCTCAGTTGAGATTCTTCCTAAATTGCTTAGGCTAGTCTTGAACCTGTGGTCTTCCTCTCTCAGCCTCCCAAGTACTGAGATTATAGGTGTGTGCCACCATGCCCATCTCATTTTTGTTTTATAATCTTTTATTCCTTCTTTTGTAGTTAGGGATTTCTGAGAAAGTTACCTCTAAGGAAGCATACTTTGAACTGCTAAAGCTGATAAATTTTTGCCAGCCAGCAAGTAATAATAATAAACAATTACTTTGGTCAAGTATTTGTATCATCTGTCCCCTCTTCTATTTCTGAAATTCTTAGGTATAGTAAGTCATAAAATATTAAATGACTTAATTATAAAATATGACCTTCACATATTCTCTGAAATCATTTATGATTTGTTCTATAGTTATTTCTTAGTAATTGCAACAATACAGATTTGTTGTCATCTGCATATTTAAATGCTTCTCTTAGGTTTTGACATATGTTAATATGAGACATAGCTCATCCCTTCTTTAGTTGTTGGTATTATAGCACCACACAAGCTTTTTTCCTCCCCTACTGGGGAGTAAAATCAGAGATATTCTACTTTTGAACTGTATCTCCAACCCTTTTTATTTTTTATTTTGAAATACCGTTTCACTAAGTTTCTGTCCTCCCATCTCAGCTGCCCAAGTACTGGGATTACAAGCGTGTGCCACCACACTTGGTTCAGAAAAGCATTTCTGATTTAATAAAGTCATCCATCGACTCTCCCCTCTTATTCAACGTCTCTCTTCTCTCATCCAACATTGCTTTAATGAATTCTTCCTGACCTGCAAATGCTTGAGATTAAGTGCTTAATAAAAGCCAAGAGTGTGTGTTTTCATTTGGAAATCATAAACTGAGAAAGCAAGTAGAAGGAGGCCCAGGAATGCAGAGGCATGGGCCTTTTCATAGTGTAGACTGTGACTCTGTCCCCCTGCTCTGTCTGTGACCTCACTGAAGTCCCATGTTCTCCCTGGGCGGTGGTTTCCTCGTGGTGAGATGAAGGCTCTGAGCTAGCAGACAATCTCTGGAGTCCATGTCAGCCCTCTCTGATTGTGTCCAGAAACCAGCCTCTGCCTCAAGGTTCCTATTCTTATCTTGTACCGTGAATTTATTAAGATTGCCAGGAACCCAAGCACAGATCTTTCTGATGGGTGATAGAGGTAACAAATTGTTCCCAACAGTGAAAATCAAGCAAAGGAGATGTGGTTTGGTTCTCCCAAGGCAATATTAAGAGTAGAAGTGTTCTAACAAAGGGGAAGTGGTGGTCTATTGCTCCTTCATGTTGGTGGGGTAAGCAGATACTCTGTGAGCAACTGGGAAATGGTTGTGCAGGAGGGTCAAAAAGGGTGAGCACCTCCAGCGGGCGGGTAGAAACAGCAGGAGTTTTCCACACACAGTGGCATCGTCTCACGAGCCTGCTGGGGAATCGTTGTGGTGCGAGATTCACTTCCTTAACGGTGAAGGAGACAGTCCTTGCTGTCATGGAAGTCATGGTGGGAAAGAAACATAAATAACATAGTGATGAGGCTCTGAGTCATGCGGCAGGTCAGTGAACGGAGGAGGAGGAGGAGGAGGAGGAGGAGGAGGAACTTCCCTTGTGGTGGGAAAAGTTGGTGTGCCTGAGGAACCTCGAGAGCCAGACAGAGTCTAAAGCAAAATGAGCAAAGAGGAAGGAGGCCCAGAAGGCAGGACTGAGGCAGTGCCACATGATTCGGTTCTGTCCATGTGGTAAGTCATCGCTGAGGTAGGGAGCAAAGCTTGGGTCAGATGGTTCTTTCTGGACAGCCTCCTCAGTAACTGATGGCCCCTGGTTCTCCTTGTGCCTATCTCCCTCTGGTAAATTAGACATTTAGGGATGTTTATAAATTCTTTTGAGACATTTCAGGGAACCACTTAGGGTCGGAAAGAATTAATGCACTTTCTAGGTACCTAATTTAATGCCAAGAGTAGCAATGAATGTTGTTGTGGGATACTTGGTGACACTGATATTCTAAAGAAGTTCTTGGAAAACATAATGGTGATGATTTAAAACACTTTCTAAATTAATTTTTACATTTTTGTATAGTTGCATTATAATAGTTCTATACCTTAAACCATTGTCAACTAAGTAAAATAGCAGGGAGCGCTCCTTGGTGTAATATTGAAATTCTTTTAAAATTAGACTTTAAAAATTAAAAGTTGTAATGCTTTCTATTTATTAAGTGCCTTCTGGGTACAGTACATCCAAGCATGTTACTTAAACTGCCCTAACAGTACTTGAAGAAATGAGTGATCCTAGTCTACATCTTAGCGAGAACTGAGGCCCAGAATCCAGGCAACTTTTGTAGGCTGACAAGGCCGATTTGGGTCAGAGTTAGGATTCCAGTCCAGTGTGTCTTGGTGCAGAACTCCTGTAGTACACTGAACACAGCCAATGGCGAGTCAGCAAGTAAGAACACGGCTTCTTTTACCAAAAAGGACTCAAAGCCAGCATCGTGATGTTGCCTGTCACTCACTGCATGAGGTCTCTTCAGCCTCTCCTGGTGCTATAGCAATCCACAGAGTGGCAGTGGGGAAAGGGAGGGGAAGAAATGCAGAGGTGGGAAGTGGAAGTACTTGCTCAGCGCCACCTCCAGTTGTTGCAAAAACCACATGGCTTTTCTGTGGAAATAGAGAAGTCAGCCAGCACTTTTTCCACTTTTTTCTTTTCTGTTTTTGGTACCAGGAATTGAATTCAGGGGCATTCTACCTCCAAGCTACACCCCCAGCCCAGTTTTATTTTGTTTTGAAATGGGGTCTTGCTAGGTTGCTGAGGCTGTCCTTTGAACCACCTTGTGCTCTGCTCAGCGTTCAGTTTCCTCTGCAGCCTTGGCCCGGTCATTTTGGACCTCAGTTTTCTCCTCTGCAAAATGTTGGAGTTGAAGTTAATGATCTCCAACATCATTTCAGTTCTTTCATAAAGTGTACGGGTGTGCATACACATGTATATTTGCAATGAGTCACACCTTTTATCAGACATACCTGGTTCCCAGGAGTAGTAGCTGTTGTTGTTTTTAGCAAAGTAAAATGAAATTCTTAAGAATGCTTAGGAGAAAAGAATTCATGTCAAGATAGATATATTCATTTGTGAGTTTTAGAAATTTTGCCTTCCACCAAGAAAATCATGAATAAAAATTGAACTTTTCTGTTTCTTAATGGAAAAGGAAGGTAATTTTTAAAGGCCCTTTCCTCCAAAAAAACTTATGTGCTAATAGTGTGTCTCAGGGAAGGGTCAAATCCATTAAAACTCTCCCTAGTGAAACAAGTGGCCTGAATTACTTGTTTGCTTAAGTCAAACAGGAAAGTTCGTCTTCCTTTGAACTTCAATAATTCCAGGAAATGCAGGAAAGAAACTGAGGGAGAGGGAAAGCATCGAGTGGAGATACTTTCCCACTCTTCCAGAGACACTTGTTATAGTTTATATGCATTATACTACTCAGATTGAATTCATTCACTTTCCACCCACTTGTTTATCTCCTTCGAGCTTTTTTTCCCCCCAGTTTTTAAGCTAGAGATCTTCAGCTTTGAACATAACCCATTCTAGTAGGAGTTTTTAAAGAAACATATGCGATAACTCTGAAGACTATACTTTTTAAATTTACCATCAATCCACTCTACATTAAGCTCAAAATTTAACCTAAGTAGCAATGAATGTTCTATTTATAATTTATTTTTTCTTCCTTTTCCAAATCTCTTCCCAGGAAATGACCCATTCATGGCCTCCTCCTTTGACAGCAATACACACGCCTAGCACAGCAGAGCCATCCAAATTTCCTTTCCCCACAAAGGTAATTCCCTAAAGTACACAGGCATGGTGTCCACATTAACAAAAAGGGTGCAGTATTGCTCTTGAGCCAGGTTGATAAAGTGTTACTTGTTGAAAATTTTGGAGATTAGGTTAAAATACCAGTGAATTTAGTCTCAGAGTACCTCATAATGCTTTCAAACACTTTATTCTCCAACTTCTGTTAGTGTGAATGTCTTAGATTTAAATAGGGTTTAATAGCTTATAAAAGCACTCTAGACTTCTCAATACTTACCTCACTTAAAGATTCTTTCTTTGGAGATGGGAAAACATACAGGGAAATTAAATGAAGTAAATTATCTGATTCCTAGTTCAAATTTAGAGATAGTAATATATACTGCCATGCATCTTACATGTCTGATATGTCCCCAAATTTTTCTTAAAATTCAGTATGATCAGCTAGCTACACTAATGCTTGTTTTGATAATGAGCAGGTGAGCTACTGACTCATGCTTGTATTATATACAGTATTTGTGAACAGCGAATTCAGACAGTGCCATCATCTCTCTTTTTGACTTGTACTTTTGAATAACCTTCAGAATGTAGATGTAGCACCTTCAGATCTGGGTTCTGTCCAGCTTCTATGCAGGTACACGTATTTATAGCTATTCCTTCCCATGGTACTGTTTTCAAAGGAAGTTCTATCTACACAAACCCAAAAGTACCCCAAGTGAGATAGTTTACCTATTCATAGTGATAGTTTTCTAAAAAGGTGATTCATAATTGTTGATTTTAAAATAAAGCTTTAAATTCCATAAAAAAAAATTTGCTCAACACAAAAGGAAAAATAAATACTAGGGGAAAAACAAAAAACTATTTTATGTAAAAATTAATCATTGTTTTAACTTACACATTGAAAATAAGATGAGAGGGATAGATAGCTGTAAGGGTCATACAGCAAAATAATTATAGAATTTATGTGGTGAGTAGTATGGATATTCTGTTTTTCTACATGCTTAAGGTTTATTAAGACTATCTTTTTTTTTTTTTTTTAATGTAGTACTGGGGATGGAGCCCAGAGGCATTCTATCTCTGAGCTACACTCTCAGCCCTATTTTATTCTTTATTTTGAAACAGGGTCTCCCTAAGTTGTGGAGGACCTCATAAGTTGCTGAGGCTGACTGAGAACCTGCAGTCCCCCTGTCTCAGCCTCTTAAGTACTGGAATTACAAGCATGCAGCACCACACTCGGCTAAGACTATCTTTTCAATATTAAAAACTGCAGTTTTCCCCTTAGATTTATAAGCCTTAATATTTTAATAACTAGAGTTTGGTTGTTTTTTTCTAGGATTCTCAGCACATCAATTCTGCAACCCAAAACCAAAGTAAGTAAATATCTGGAATTGTTTATTGTATTGGAGAACAAAGTATGATTTTTACTGATTCAATATAAAAACATTAGTAATGTATGCCCCAAGAGAAATGAAACCCTTCTGTGTTGAAAGAATAGGAGAGAAAGGGAAACATAAACCTGTTCTTTAGGCGGAATTTCAGATTGTTGCAGAATTAATGAAGAGGTTTTAGTAAAATACTCAACAAATACAATTTGATATTATCTGGCATATGATAATGATCTTGAATATGACTCTCAAGGTATTATAACTCAGTAACTATATGCAATAATAGGATGGACTATTCTGTGTGACTCTTGTATTTTTTAAACAAAACAGATTGGAGGGGGGATAGTAGGGATTGATCCCAGAGGCATTCTACCTCTAAGCTATAACCCCAGCTCTGATTAGTTTTATTTTGAAATAAGGTCTTGCTAAGTTGCTGAGGGTCTCACTAAGTTGCTGAGACTGGGCTCGAACCTATGGTACTCTGGTCTCAGCCTCCCAAGTACTGGGATTACAAGCACATACCCTGCACCCAGCTCAAAACAGAAATTTTTAATGAATATTCAGTTCACAGCTTCTCTGGCCCCTCTGTAATGATTGGCCATGTAATTCTTTCTTATCTCCTTCATTATGGATCGTAAATACTTGAGAACTCAGGAGAATATAGAAGAAAGCTAACTGGTTCCATTTTTAGTAGTAAATTCTCAGGTCAGTACGTTCAGTGTGTCCTGACTATATGGGAGGCATGCCAAGCCTTACAAGGATGACTACCAGGCCCTGCTCTATTCTTTAATCATTTAATGCAATAGCATATTATAAGAATAGACATTTGGACAGGTGAGGCTAACCTGCAGCAGAGTGCAGTCATTGCTAAAAGAATGAAGTGTGATAGTCTTTGGAGGATGAGGGGTGAAAAGCAAGGTGTATGGTGTGTGTCTGCATGTTGGAAGAGGGGAGCTGGTCACTCATCCTTCATTTCTCCCCTCTCATTCTTTTCCTTCTCGTATATACATTTTTTTCCTTGATGATTTTATTATTTGAATTGCAAGAGCATGAGGAGAGGAAAACATTAGAAAAGCAAGAAACAATAACCTTCCTCTTCGACAAGGAAGAGCAGACTACTATAGCTTGTGAGCCAAATCTGCCTTGCAGCTGTTTTTTGTAATAAAGTTTTATTAGCCCATTTGTTTATTCTACAAGTCATAGTACACAAAACCTAAAATACTGCATTTATTATCTGACCTTCAGAGAAAAGGTTTGTTGTTCCCTAGAGTAGAGATGATGAACAAATCTTATAGCCAAGCATGGTGACAGGTGCTGTAAGCCCTCTACTTGTGAGGCTGAGACAGGAAGATCACAAGTTCAAGGTTAGCTTCTGCAACTTAGCAAGACCCAATTTCAAAATAAAATAGGAACGGAGATTTAGTTAAGAGGTTCAATACCTAGTATCCACCACCACCCAAATTTTTTTTGCAAGAACTCATAACTAAAATAAATCTCCATGTCACGGAATTATATTAGTAGCAAAGTAAAATAACTAAAATTTATGGATTCTGGGGGGAAATTGGGAAGTCTTTTTTTTTTTTTTGGCGGTACTGGGGATTGAACCCAGAGGCATTCTACCTCTGAGCTACACCCCCAGTCCTATTTTTTTATTCTTTATTTTGAAACAGGATCTCACTAAGTTGTAGAGGGCCTCACTAAATAGCTGAGGCTAGCCACAAAGCCGGATCCTCCTGTCTCAGCCTCCCAAGTACTGCAATTACAAGCATGTGTCACAACGCCCGGCTTCCTCAATGTTCTGACAGCCAATGCAAAGACAGATGGCCAGTGCTAGCCCATGGGTGGATAGGGTTGCTACATGCCTCTTTGCCTCTTGGGTTCCCTCCTTACTCTCCATCTGATAGTGCTGCAGGTCATGTAGATGACATGCCTTCCACTGAGTTTCTCTTGGCCCTTATGATTTCTAACTCTTGCTTTTGGAAGAAGCTCTAATCCATTCCGCCATTTGAAGATGAATTTGTAGGCACTCTCTTGGCCTAAGGCATCACCAGTGTGTGGCGGGTTCCCCATGACTCTGATGAGAAGTGGTCAGGCACTGGTGCGTCTCCTTTAGGTCTTGGCTCCTCACCTGCTCATCTCAGAGCTTTCATGGTGCTGCCGCTTTGCCTTTTGATGTCCTGTGATTTGCTTTGTGAAAATGTACCTTGAATGAAGGGTACATGTGTCTTTCTCAAAGTATACCCAGCAAGAAAACTCTCATTTCTTCAACTCTGGTCTTAACGGCACTAGTGGGCCTGTTTTGGAGTTTGTGGAGAGACAAAGTATAGGGATTTTGTATGTGTGTCCCACCTTTTATGTTGGTATTTGCAAAACATGGCCTGTTGCACTTGGTGCACAGTAGAATGACCATGTGGAGTCCACATGAATGGTCAGAAGAGCAGCTTCTGCCACTCTGATCTGTAGTCCGGGTCCTCACTGTCCTGACAGAAAGGAGGACAACTTGAAAATATCATATAAGAGCTGCTGCCACCGTGAGGATAAAGTGATTAATTGCAAATATGGAAGAGCCTTCACATGACACTTGTGGGAAGAATCGCTCGGGCCTAAGAGGCACGCATACTTCTTTTCTACTTCATTTCTGTTTCTGGTGTCCATTAACTCATGTCTAGATGAATGTGGGCTGCCTCCACACTAACATTTCCTCTCCCTTCTCGGTTAGACCAGGTAGCCCCACAGGATTGATCTTTCTTAACCACCACTGTGTCTTGTCCTTGTTTAGATCATTGATGGCATCTCATTGCCCAACAAATAAAGTCACAACTACCCATCCTGGCATTCAGCATCCTCTGAAATCTGACTCTCCACAGTTGTCTCCTTTCCAAATCTGGGTGGTTAAACTCTTCTTACTTCTTTACATTTGTTTACTCCTCCTGCCCGAGGGTCTCCCACAGTCACTCTGTCAGAATCCTACCCATTCTTTGTGCACGATCCATTTTATTCTTTCTCTAGCCTTTCTTCTTTGGTCAGTGCCAACAGAGTGACTGTTCTCTGGATTCCAGGGACAGTACATTTCTGCAATTGATCAGTGTACTTATCTCACACTGTCTAGGGTTGTGGGTATTTGTGGGTCTGTTTCATTTCCTGCAGTCAACTGTGAGCTCACTGAGGACTGGGCTGGATGCCTTATACAGATTGGACTCTACTGGGCAGATGTTGAGTGAAGGACTTGGGGCATGGGAGACTTGAATAGTGGAGAGACACTTGGAATGGAGAGCATCATCAGGCAAGGACAGAGGCTGTGAAATGGGAATGTGAGCCAATCACTGACAGATACGGGAGTGGAGCCAGGTGGGGAGAGAGCAGCCCTGTCATAGTGCTGCTTTTGAGCATCCTCACCTGTCATCGAGAACAGAAGTCTCCCCTACATAGGACAGTTACTGGCAACATGGGAGTGGACACCACAAGCACTGCTTTTTAGTGTTTTTGTTCTATTAAGGTTTTTTTTTTTGGGGGGGGGGGTTGGTTGTTTCTGAACAAGCCTTCTTTCTAAAAATGATATAAGCATTATCTTATACTGGCGAGATTGTACTAACTGCCATGGATAGCGATCTAGTCAACAGAATTTATACTAAGTGTTTTGGTAAAGGGGGGAGGGGCAAAAAAAGGAACTGACAACTAAATGAACTTACAAATGCATGTCATTGTGCTGTTCTGACCATGTCTTCCTCCCCACAGAACAATACGATGCACCTTCAAAATCCCACCCTAATTCTCAGCAAGGAACATCGTAAGTAAAACACTTGCATTTATTAAAAGATCGTTATAAGGGTTACTCCCCCATGGGGGTGCTGTTTTTGTCTTCTATTTTTCTTTGACCTAAAATAAACTTTTATATTTCTAAAAAGAAGAAATCATTATAGGACAATGTGGGTTTTTCCATGTAAATTCATTGCTTAGATTCTCTCCCCTCCTGCTTTCAAGTAATGACATTCATAAAATATTGCTGTATTGTAAAGGGAAGAAATGACCCACATTTATATTTGGATTAAGTTCTATTGAAGGTTTATGTGCCATAGCAAAAAGTAAGCGAAGGGGTTTTCTGAGAAAGGTTTTGAGCTGTTATTTACATATTAACTGACTGCAGAGAAAGAAGGCTTTGGCCTTTACTTTTTCAATCTTAAGTAGTTTAGTTTTCAAAAGTAAATTTGGGGGGATAGGAGATGTTCTGCAAGTTTTGGGGCCTGGTTTTCCTAACAAGAGCTAGCCCTATTGCCCAGATGTTCTTTATTAAGGCCAAGCAAGTCCAGATACAGGTTAGATTTTTTAAAAACATGTTCAATTTCATATTATAGATTTTTAATTTAGCATTTCGACAGTTTATTTCTCGAAGGTATTGAACTATTATTTCTTTGCTGTCCTACCACTAGCAGTGGTAATTAGGAACTACCTGAGGAGGCCTCTTTCTCCTGTAGTATCTGACCAGTCACTAGCATGCAGAGTTGCTAGACCCAGCAGATTTCAGGTGCTCTAGGAGTTCTGATTCCAGCTTTCTTCTATTTTTAGTCGCAGTATTTGTTCCATATATTTTGGGAAGTGGGCCTTGCTGCAGGGTGTGCGTGTGGGGCGGGAGGTACTGGGGGACCTGGAGGGTTGAACTCAGGGGAAGTCTAACTTTGAGCTGTACCCCAGCCCCTTTTTATTTTTTATTTTGAAACAGGGTCTCACTAAGTTGCTGACACTGGCCTCAAACCTGCAATCCTCCTGTCAGCCTACCAAGTACTGATATTTTGTGTGTGTGGGGGGGGTGGGGGTGGTGCTGGGAATTGAACTTGGGCATTCTACCTGAGCTACACCTTCAGTCCTATTTTTTCATTTTTATTTTTCCTTTGAAACTGAATCTCGATAAGTTGCTAAGACTGGCTGGCTTGCTGTCTTCAAACCTGCCATCCTCCTGTCTCGGCCCCCAGAGTACTGGGATTACCTGGCTGTTGCAGATTATTTTAAAACTGCATAGTGGAACTGAAGAGGTTATTTTATCTTTTGGGCATGGCTGAAAGTGGGACTCAGTGAAGTCCTTGTTCCCCAAAGCCTGCTCCTTGACGCAGTTTGTTTTTATTGCACCCTAACAAATAAGCAAAAAGAACAATGAGATTTTTTCATAAAGATGAATTCATCGTAGTTTGAAGGATGGATATTTTACTTGTTTAGAATGTATTTTACTTGTGGCCTTGGTAAATGAGGAGCTTTTATTTGTTTTTAGTGGCCTTTACTAGGGGGAAAAAAGGTAACTTTATATCATTTACCCCCTTCTCTTTTTTTCCTGTTTCACCATTTCTTTTTGAAATTTTACTGGCTCCTAGATTCAGAGAGTCAGGAGTCACAGTCTTAGATTGTACTTAACGAAGCAGAAGGTTTGGTCAACCAGCCGGCAGCTGGCGTGGCATAGAAGCCACCTATCTACTTACAGCTGCGAGAATTCTGTGTAAGTGCCCCAAGCTTTCCTACCTCATGCTTCCTTGTAGAGGTTGGTAGTCAAGCCCTGTAAACCACAAAAGGCCCTGGAGCGCCTATCTTTGGAAGCATTTAGGAAGGGGGAGTTGAAGCCCAGGCACCCCGCTTGGCCATCAGAGTAAAGGGGAGCAGATTGGAAAGCGCAGCTGCACCAAGGGAAGGACATGACCTGGTCTCTGGCCTGTGGGTGAAGGAAAAGAAGCTGCTATGCTCCACCTGAAGAAGCAGCTACAGATTGAGCAGGTAGAGGGCACACCCTGCCATTTCCAGGGCTTGCAGGCTATCCTTGGGATGGCTTTCCTACTCAATGCAAGGAGTGGTTCTCCTAGTAGCAGTGCATTATACCTCCGAAAGCAGATGTGCTTGAAGTGTTGTGAAGGCTGGGCAGATCATGAGGGACTTGGTGGTTGTGTGGAGGACAGCGTTGGTGGTGTTGATAAGTGTCAAAATGAAAGGTACCTTGGGGGTAAAGGAATTACTTCTATGAGTTTATTTTATTTTATTTTTTTGCGGTACTGGGGATTGAACTCAGGGGCATTCTACCTCCGAGCTATATCCCCAGCCCTATTTTTTATTCTTTATTTTGAAACCGAGTCTCACTAAGTTGCGGAGTGCCTCACTAGGTAGCTGAGGCTGGCCGCGAACCCGTATCCTCTGGTCTCGGCCTCCCGAATGCTGGGATTACAAGCATGCGCCACCATGCCCAGCTTCTATGAGCTTATTTTAATGGAGATTGGATGAGCTTGCCATCCCAATTAATTTGTAAAGCACCGTCACCGTTTTAGATTTAGTGTAGTGAATCTCCTAGTTCTTCTGGGTTTTGTTTGATCTTGTGTCAGCCTGCGGGGTCTTTGACGTACAGTTAAGCTACTTGAGTGGCAAGTCGAGTGCCAGTGGTCTATGCACTCAGAATGTCAGAAAACATTTTTCATTATAGGGTCTTAATGCATTTTCTTTCAGAATTATGAATCCTTAGGAAAGTGGAATAGTATGTTTAAAAAGAAGAGCCCAGCAATAAAGAATTAGCTGGGAATAGTCTGTATGAACTCTTAGGTGTCCAGGCTGGGGGGAGGGGTGGCAGAGTGGTAGAGATATGTAAGTGTAAGAGAAATGCGTGCTGAATCTGTTGCTTTTGATCTCTGTATTTTAAGCTCTGGTTGTTTCTCAAGTGATGAATCCCTTCTACAAAGCTCTGCAGGTAACTGATTAGCTAGGATATTAGTGCTGTTTGCCCGGGAGTTTAGAAGGGCATATTTATTTAAGGGCTCTTGGCTTTGGAATTCTCTTCCTTTCCAAGGTGTAGATATGTGGAATTCTCTGGGCAAAGTACAAAGCATTTCCTTTTTCTATAGTGATTGCGTCCTTTAATTAACTGTGGGCAGTTCCTTTCTGTGCACCACATTCAAGTTACTGGTGTCAGTGCAGTTGTCAGCTTCCCAGAAGGGCTAATGCATTAATACTTGAGAAACTTCAAAGCAGTTTGTGTTTTATTATAGCTAACATTCCCCTCTCCCTCCCCAAAATTGCTAAATCCTGAGGAAGAGATGTCTTCCTTTATTTGTTTGTTTTTACCTTTGAATTCATCAGTACCTACTTAGAATAAGAGACAAGAAATTAGTTATTCTAGCAATTTGGAATTTTACTTGCATGGAAAGTTGATTTTGAAGTGAGAGGAATATCTGGATATGAAGGCTGGGACTGGGATTGTCCCTGGAGTTAGAGGAAGAGAAGTGGCACAAAGTTGATAAAGGCTGGGGCGAGCCAGACGCTTTTTAAAGTGAACTTGAGCCTTTACTTTTTCTCAAAATAGTATTGGTTTTTAAATGTCTTGGTAAAGAACTAAGGTAGAAGCTGGGTATGGTGATGCACAGCTGTAATCCCAGTATTCAGGAGGCTGAAACAGAATTGTAGGTTTGCAGCCAGCCTCAGCAACTTAGTGAGGCCCTCGGGACCTTAGTGAGACCCTGTTTCCAAGTAAAAAATAAAATAGGGCTGAGGGTGTAGTATAGAGGTAGTATGCCCCAGGGTTCAATCCCCAGCATCACAGAAAATTAATTAAATTAAAAACATAAAAATAAACTGAGGCAGAGCCATTATATCAGCTTATCGTTATATAAAATCATCACATGAGGAAGTAAGCGTCAGCTGAAATGCCCTAAATATCCTTCAGAATTAAGTCAGAAGACGTAATTTACTAGTGCCAGTTAATTTAAATCATAGGTAGTCGATGAAAATTATATTTTCTCTTATTTTGTAAATGTTACGCTTATACTGTTTGAAATAATTTTACCTGGATCCTTTATTTTGTGGGCAGCTCTAATTGAAAGTCCTATTTTCTGAATTACCAAAGGGAAATAGTAGAAATTGCCTTGTATAAAGCTTAAAAATGATTTGCCATTGAGGTATATTCCCATCCCTTATTCACAGTTCTTCAATGTTCTGAAAACAAACATTTGTGCTAATCATTTGCACATTTAGATATTTATTGACTTACATTAAATCTCCATCATCACAGAGCATCCTTAATCATTCTCAGCATTCCATACCTGACATTGCTGGGAAAAGATGTGCTTTATTTTCAAGTGATTGAGAGGTCAGGGTTATGGACTGCATAATTTTTTTTTTGGTAACTTAACTATAGAAGGAATGCTTTTATTTATTTGCAGAAGGAATAGCAGAGGTATAAGATAAAAGAGAATAATGATTATAATTCTTATTTATTTTTTCACTTATAAGAGGCTATGAAATGAGGCAGATTTTGAATAATTTTTTTAAAATACTTATAAAATGCTGGAGGATTGCTGGGTATGGTGGTACACACCTGTAACCCCAAGTACTTAGGAGGTTGAGGCAAGAAGGTCACAAGTTCGAGGTCAGCTATGGCAATTTAGCAAGAGCCTGTCTCAAAAAAAAGGAAAGGAGCCGGGCGTGGTGGCGCATGCTTGTAATCCTAGCATTTGGGAGGCTGAGACCGGAGGATCCGGGTTCGCGGCCAGCCTCAGCTACCTAGTGAGGCACTCCGCAACTTAGTGAGACTCGGTTTCAAAATAAAGAATAAAAAAAAAAAAAAAATAGGGCTGGGGGTGTAGCTCGGAGGTAGAATGCCCCTGAGTTCAATCCCCAGTACCGCCAAAAAAAAAAAAAAAAAAAATTAAAAAAAAAAAGGAAAGGAAAATTAAAGTGGGCGTAACTTAGTAAGTACAGTGCTTACCATAGCATGCATAAGATGTTGAGTTCAGTCCCCAGTACTGTACACCCACAGTGCTAGAGGATTCTCCTCTTCTTGGAAGTATTCACCTTGGAGCTCTATGTACTGGCATCATGTAGCCATTGCTTGAAATACTTTGGGAACGTGTCTTAGGATAATATATACATACTTGATCTTATACCAAAGGTCAAATAAAATGGAAGAATAAATTTATCAAGTGCTTGTTATGTAATAGATAAGTGGTAAGTAAATGCATTTCATTTCTAAGAAGGAAAATTATTCTCATCGTTCTTTAACATACTTTTGACCCAAATCATGTAAGTTAAAATTACTCTCTGGCCTTGACTCCTGGTGACTCAAGCCATTTCCAGTAATTGCTTCCATTCAGCCATCCAGTGTGTAGGTATTGAACACAAGCTATATGCTTGGTGCTCCTTTTGGTTCTTAGGGAAACAGTGGTTAGTAAGATAAAGTCCTTGTCTTCCACATTTTGTAACTAAATGCATGTTGCATGTAATACAGAACAAGGTGATGAGGTAGAGATGGTTTCTAAATCAGAGTGAGGGCAGAAGAGGTCTCTCAAGGTAGATGCCATTTGATCTGGAGTCTGAATGTAGAGAAGTAAGCAGAGACTAGTCACCTTTGCAGATACTAGATATCTTGCACTGCATCTCCGAAGGCATTTGAAAACCCCGGGGATTAATTCTTTTGGCAGTGCCTATTTTGGAATTTGCATATGCAAAATCTGCTTTCTCAGGGGCTCTTAGGGTTTATTTATGCCTCTGCCATAAGTAAGTGACCTGAGACCAATTGAAGCATGGATTGAATCATCCAGTAAGATATGTTTTAATTCTCTAAGAATCTATTAGCCTCAAGGGCAGTTTGTACATTTCACCCTCTGTGGGAGGCTAGGCTATTAAATGAACAAAGTTCGTTCTACTTTCACAAGTATATCCTTACTCATTCTCACATTTGCTTCTCCTTGTTCTCCTTCCCTCCACTCCCCACACCTCCTCAAAGGTGTGGCCTCCAGGATCCAGGTGCAGTGGTGCACACCTATAACCCCAATATTTGGGAAGTTGGGGCAGGAGGATTACAGGTTCAAGGCCAGCCTCAATCACCTGTTTTAAAATAAGAAATAAAAAAGGGGTGGGGGTATAGCAGCTCAGTGGTAGAATATCCCCCTGGGTTCAATCCCCAGTACTCAAAAAAAAAAAAAAAAAAAAAAAAAAGCCTTCAGGACCCTCTATGTCCTGCCCCTTCCCTACCCATCAGTTGCTTTCCATCTGGCCACATGGGCCCCCTTGCTGTTGACCGTGGTCATCTCCCCACACTATTGCCTTGTGTTCCCTCCCTTCTTGCAGGTCCTTCCTGGGGCTGTCCCTATCAGTGCAGTGTTTCTGAAGTATCCTGTGTAGAACAGCAACCCACAGCCATCCTTTCTCTTTTATCCTTTTCTCCCTCTATAGTTTGTTACCCACTGAAAACATGGTATTTTGGTCTGTCTCCCTCCTCTAGTCTGTAAGGACCACAGAGCAGGGACCATCTGCTTAGACTTGTATACACAGGATCACAGTGTCTAGCATGTCACAGTGTCAGACACTGCCCCCAAACTAGATTGAATACCTATAAACAATATGAAATAGATGTGATTTTTTTTGGGGGGGGGAGTAGTGGGGATTGAGCCGGGACATTGTACCTCCAACCTACATCCCCAGCCCTATTTTTGTTGTTGTTGTTTATTTTGAAACAGGGTGTCACTAAGTAGTTGAAGTTGGCTAGGAACCTGCAATCCTCCTATCTCAGCCTCCCGAGTGCTGGGATTATAAGTGTGCACCAGCACGCCAGGCTTGACATGATTTTAAATAAGAATGCTTCTAGTTTGTTTCTAATTGATAATGTCACTTGTCGTATTTCTTGATTTAATCCTATTGACTTAACTTCACATTTTCCTTCTTGTGTACTCTCTTCATTTTTCTCATTTCCTTATTTGACCTCAAATAATCTTCACTTCATCCATGAAGTTTAAATAAATCTTTTATTTCCCCAGCAACACTTTTCTGCCTTGCCAACCATTCAGCTCTTTTACTACAGTAAACCATAAATCATGTACAGAGTTAGTTTTCTTTCTAGCTAGTTACCCTGTAATCTCCTCCAGAATGTGCATGTTTCCTTCTGTCTACTGTGACCATTGGTAGAGTTCCTGTTATATGTTGTCACAACTGCTTGAGAATTGCTTTTTTACTTACTCATTTACTGTATGTAGAGCCCTCTTCATAATTTGTAACTGCCTATCATCTTGCAAGGAAGGCATTTGCAATTCTTTTTTTTGTACTAGGCATTGAACCCAAGGCATTCTACCTCGGAGATACACTCCCAGCCCTATTTTATTTTTATTTTAAAACAGGGTCTAGCCAGGTTGATGAGTCTCACTACTTGATGAGGCTGTCCTACAACCTGTGATCCTCCTGTTTTAGCCTCCCAAATACTGGGATTACAGGCATGTATCACTACACTTGGCTAAGTTTGGGAGATTATATAAATTTCACTAGCGGTTTCTGAAAAGTATTACTTTTTTTTTTTTTTTTTTTTTTTTTGTACTGAGGATTGAACTCAAGGGCATTCTATCTCTGAGCTATATCCTCAGCCCTATTTTTATGTTTTATTTTGAAACAGGGTCTCACTAAATAGCTGAGGCTGGCCATGAACCTGCAATTCTCCTATCTCAGCCTCCCAAGTACTGGGATTACAATCGTGTGCCACCACACCTGGCAAAGTATTACCTTTTTGTACCATTGTAAGCACACCTAATGTTATGGTTATGATTTATTAATTACAAGTAACTACTGTGAGCTGGCCTTCACTTACTATTTCTCAAGTAAAATGATTATGAAAAAATGGTGAGTCAAGAAACAAGTTTAATTAAATAGTTTTGGGGTTCTGAATTGAGATATTACAGGATATTGGCAGTGAAAGCTTCAGGCAAGCCTAGGACTAAGAAATGGAAAAGGATTGTCTCTGTGTCTCGACACAGTGGTAATTGGGGTAACTCACAGAAACCAGCTTGCCACAGCCTGTGCGGGGCTCTAGCTTCTCTAGAACAGCTTCCTCGAGTACATACACACTGGTACAAAGCATTTGGAGGACTGTTTGAAACCTTGATATGACAAGTTTATCTAACCAGTAGGGTAAAATGTGTTAAACCTACTTTACCTGAGCAATTTGGCTTCTTTTGAATAGTACCAAAGTAAACCATATGGTGCCCTATGCTTTGAAATAATTGCCTTGCCTTGGAGTTTGGAAGTGAAATTTGTTATTTGACCAGTTAAAGTATGTAAGTTTTAATTTATTTCCATAAGGGAAAAGTAGCATATTCATTTTATTCCAATAGGATAGTTACAGTTTTATTTTAAATGGAGAACTTTCTCTTGGCAGGCTCTGGAACTTAGATTTCATTCTGTCAAGTTTGTCAGGTTTTCTAACCATTGTGTCATATGTTGGGCAGAGCAAGGGGATCTTGTATCAGATGGAACAGACTCTGTGTCCCGGCTCCCGCACGTGCCAGCTTCGTGATCTTAAATGGCTGTTTTCATCTTAGAACATGAGCGCAAGCTGCCTCTAAAGGTCTGATCCCATAGTGGGTGTGGCTATATGGTACTGCTACTTATTCAGCTGAGGGGCTGCTGTCTATTCAGCCAGCTTGTTAGGATACCTGAAAAGTGCAAGTGACTTGGTCTTGCCCCAGAAAATTCATGTTTGAGGAGGAGGAGGCGTATTCTATGGGCATTCTTTTCTTGTGGCCTAGGCTTTATTGGCATGAATGAGAGTGGGTCCCAGAGGTTCTGCTTCTCAGTTAGTGGGGGCAAAGTGGCTACCCCAGGTGTCTTCATCTGTCACATCCAAAGACCATTTATTCACAGACAGCGTGTACTTTGCTTCAAATATAATTGCTTGTGGGGCAAGCAGGGGACTTTAGCAGCTGATTCCTTTAAAATTGTTCCTTATGAGCTGGGTGTGGAGGTCCATACCTGTAATCTCAGTAGTTGAAAGGCTGAGAAAGGAAGATTACAAGTTTAAAGCCAGTTTTAGCAACTTAGTGAGACTTTGTTTCAAAATAAAATAACATAGGCCTAGAGTAAGGGTCTAGCTCAGAGGTAGAACACCCCTGAGTTCAATCCCCCTCTAAAAAAAATTGTTCTTTATATCTAAGAATCCCTCAGTTCTTCAACTATATAGATTCCATTAAAAAAAAAATCAAATAGCAGTCATGACTAATTTTTCTCTTTTAGCAAGGCTTTGTTATAATTTGGTTATAACTGGATGTTAGTACATGTTTCTTATCAAAAATTCTAGGAAATACCTTCCTCAATCCCCTCCAACCCCCCAGCAGCATGTTGGTTTATTGGTCACCTGCCTCTGGTGATATCATATACCAGATTTTATGGCTTTTATAGGTTATGTCTGGTTTCTCATAGATTTTATGGCTTTTATGGGTTATGTCAGCAGACACTGACAGTACTGACAGTACACCTATGTCTGCTAACTCTCATATGAGATACATTCATTCTTTTTTTTGTTGTTGTTTTTAATCCCACTACTGAAGATTAAAACCAGGGCTTCAAGCACACTAAGCAAGCTCTCCACCACTGAGCTGCATCCTTTTCATTTTGTATTTTGATACAGGATTTCAGTAAGTTGTCCAGGCTGGCCTTGAACTTGGGATCCTCCTGCCTTAGCTTTCCATGTAGCTGGGATTACAGGCATGTACCACCATGCCAGCTAATATATTTATTCTTTATCAAATAAATTATACTCATGAATGTTGATTAAGTGAAATACTTAGTGTGTAAATGCCAACTACATCTTAAATAAGTGATAGGTTTCGTTTCACTTGACTCTATTGGCTGCCTCCTTTTTGAGTCCTTGTAGGCTGTATCTTTTTTTTTTTTTTTTTTTTTTTTTTGCGGTACTGGGGATTGAACTCAGGGGCATTCTACCTCCAAGCTACAGCCCTATTGTTTATTCTTTATTTTGAAACAGGGTCTCACTAAGTTGCAGAGGGCCTCACTAGGTAACTGAGGCTGGCCACGAACCCGGATCCTCCGGTCTCAACCTCCCAAATGCTGGGATTACAAGTGTGTGCCACCATGCCCGGCTGTAGGCTGTATCTTTTATTGTCTCTTCTGAGAGGAAACTGTCCCGGCTCTTTAGGTCCCAAATAGCTTTTGTTCCTACAGGCATATTTTATTGCTGTCTACATAATTCTCTAAAGGAGAAATTTCCAGAATTTGGCATAGCATTCTCATGTTACCTGCTATTCCCCAAGAGCAAGTGGAGCCAAGAGCCAGAACATTCTCTTCTATGCTTTGACTTAGTGTAGGAGAGCATATTTCATGGAAGTTAGGGGTTCAGTAGCTCAGAAAAAGGTAAGGGATTTTTAATCCTCTGCTTGCAGTGGGAAGTGTGGTGGGGTTACATGAGCATTCATGTCACAGAAAATTGAGGCAAATCTGTTTTATACCAAACAAACCCAGTGATCAAGAAACAAAGAGATCCATTTATGTTATTTTGCTGTTGATGGTTAATACTGAATATGCTTTGCCAGATTTTTTTTTTCTGGTGGTATTATACCTAATTCTTTTTTCCAAAGATAAATCCTTTATCCTTTGCTTGTGTGTCTCCCAGCCAAGCTGCCATTTAGTGACAAACCTGTTGAGTGACTTTTCTTTGCACACCATTATGATTGCTAACTACTGAGTCTTACAGGCTGAAGGCTGTGTTTTCTAGCCTTGCTAAAATATGGATTTAGCTTCTATTTGATAAACATTGAGCAAGATTTACATTTACAAGTAGCTAACAGTTTTCATTTTATTTAGAAATTTATCACAGAATGTTTTTAGTACATTTGTTGGTGAAAGTAGTTCCTTGGCAGAGCTTCCACATTGCATGTGGGCGGTCATTTATAAAAGAGCCAAGTTTTATTATTTATTTTCATTAGAAAATATGATTTTTTTAAACCAAGGTTTCCCAAAATAATCATGCTTGCTTATTTCAATGGTAGTGGTTTTGTAGCAAAAATTGTTGGTCAGATTATTGAAGAGATATTTTTAGATAAACTGAATGATTTTTAACTTCTAATGTAGTTTACTTTTTGGAGCATCAGTAGATTTTCTCAAGTAGATTTTCTCCTCCTGGTTTCACTTAAAACATTTCCTCAAATAGTCATGCTGAGCTGGACATGGTGGCGCACACTTATAATCTCAGTACTTGGGAGGCTGAGACAGGAGGATCACAGGTTCACAGCCAACCTCAGCTACTTAGTGAGGCCCTCTGCAACTTAGTGAGATGCTGTTTCAAAATAAAGAATAAAAATATAGGGCTGAGGGTATAGCTTGGAGGTAGAATGCCCCTGGGTTAATTTCCAGTACTGCCAAAAAAAAAAGAGAGAGAGAGAAAAGAAAAAAAAAAAAAAAACATGCTGATAAAATTTGGGGGAAGTGGACAGGAGTGATGACTGATTTAGTCCTTTGGTATTTGGGCATCTTTCTGAAAGAAATTTGAAGATGAGATGAGATGTTAAAATTTGAGAGAACATATAAGATTGGAAAATGTTCGATCTTAATATTAATACTTGTAATAAGCCAGAATGTCTAGAGATATGAATTAATATATAAGTTTGAGGAAATGAAGTGACTTTTTCAAACTCACCACTGGAGCAATAGCAGTACAGTTAAAAACCTACTCTTTTGATAATATTATCACTGTTAGTACATTGATGTGTGTTCAGGAAGACAAAAGAGAGTAAGTGCCAGTCGTGGTGGCACACGCTTGTAATCCCAGTACTTGGGAGGCTGAGACTGGAGGATCTGGGTTCCCGGCCAGCCTCAGCTACTTGGTGAGGCCCTCTGCAACTTAGTGAGATCCTGCTTCAAAATAAAGAATAAAAAATAGAAAATAGCTCGGAGATAGAATGCCCCTGGGTTCCATCCCCAGTATGAGAAAGGCAGGGAGGGAGAGGAAGTTTTCACATGTAAAAAATGGAGCTCAACATTAATAATGTCCTCTGGACATGAATACTGTATTATGTTATTATTATAACATAAGATAATTGGTGACAGTTACTTTGATAGTTTCATGTTCTTACTTCGTATTTAATTCTTATATCATATTTTTTATTTGCCTGCATGTTCTGAGTGCCTTACAAATACTCATTCAAAATTAACTCATAATGGTTACTAATGTGTTCTAGTTCAGTTAGAGACCATGGGAGAAAACAATTGGAGTGTATTGTATATATCTTTTCTTTTTCATCTTCCTTGTTATTTTTTTTTAAGTTGTTTTATTTGTGTGGATCCTGTCATTGCTGACTAGGGGTGGGTCTCAAGCAACAACTCCATGTCTGTAGTAGTTCTGTTTTAGTGTTTAGAACATATGAAACATTGGGTTTTGAGATGCTAAGAGGCTTGGACTGAACTGGTTTCCATGTTAAAATTATAAAATTTACATTTCCAGGAAACTAAAGCTTGGGGGTGGGTATTAAGGATTGAACCCAGGGATATTCGACCTCTGAGTCACACCACCAGCCCTTTGTTTTATTTTTTATTTTGAAATAGGATCTCACTAAGTTAATGTTGCGGGCCTTGAACCTGCAATCTTCCTGTCTCAGTCTCCCAAGTACTGGGATTATTGGTGTGGACCACCATACTTGGCAAAAATAAAGCATTTGATAAAGAAAACTCATTCCTATCCTGCCCCTCTTTTATATCATTAGGCACATTTGTACACACACACACACACACACACACACACACACACACACACACAGTTATTAGAAGTCCCTTCTAACTCTCCACTATCTGTCCTTGCCCACTCTAGCATGCTGGAAGATGACCTTCAGCTCAGTGACAGCGAGGACAGTGACAATGAACAAGTAAGTTCTGTGCTCTCCATGATACCAGGAGTCCTTTTAAATCCACTTAGCATATCGGAGCTGCTTGTCCTAACCTGTTTTTTGTTCTTTCCTGGTCCTTCTCCCCCTTATTGTGAATGCCTAGACCCCAGAGAAGCCTCCTTCCTCATCTGCACCTCCAAGGTACCGTCCGCGGGTTCTCCCCATCTCGTAGAAAGTTTGCGAAGTTTTACCAAATCAAAAAAATAGAGCCTTACTTTAGTACTCACCTAGTTCCTTCAAGGGGAAGGAGATGGAGGATCACAGTCAAAGAAAAGTGCCAGTTTAATATTCTGGCAGCTTAAATCAGTCACAGGAAGGTTTCACCTATAAAAGTCAACAAGTTCTGTACACAACTACATCAGTTTGGATGTTATAAATGTTTGAGAATTTAAAAATTAAAACAGTTTACCTTCAGTATTGGATAACCAGTGTTTGAAAAGTTATACTGAAGAGCCCAAAGTTTTTATGAAGACTTGCTGCATTTTCAAAATTTATGAAGCTGAATTTTGTCTAGAACTTGTTTTCTGCTCTGCTGTTTCCCTAGTCACATGAGTTTTCAAATTGTTTCAGCTGCTTTTAAAAATGACCTGCAGTATGTTTTCATGCACTGGAAAGTGAGCTCTGTTTTTAGTTTGTAAACGAGCCAGCCATATTTTAGAAAAATGTGATGCTTTAATTTTTGAAAATGAGAACCTAATTGAGCTACTTTTACAATATTTTCTTCCGGTGCTGAACGTAATGACTTAAATATGACAAATACTTGCCTTTCATGGACAAAAAGTGAAATTCTTTTTCTCCCCGGAGATGAGCTTGTACATTCAGAGACAAGATAAGCAATAAAAACTTGTATAATGGTGATGATGCAGTTAATGTCGAGGAAGCCCATGTCATTATACAGTCCTAGCGACTATAAGGTTTGCTTGTTTATATCCAATTTGGTCAGGATTTCTAATGGTTCATGTTGACTCATAAAATATGACAAAGTAGTCTAACTTAAAAGTGGAGGGGAAAGAAAAGGAAAAAAAAAAGAATGGGAATAAGTTAGAGGCGGGCGCACAGTTGAATGCTTCTGACACCACCGGCCTAAGCTCTGCGCTTGCCGGTGTAGAAAGGGCCACAGACCCACAATTTTATATGAACAGACTGAGTAGTATTAAAGTGTGTTTGCCTTAAAATTATCCCAACTAGTGATCTTATATATTTAATAATTCTCATTATTAAGAGGATTTAAGCCGTAAATACTTTAAGTAGATTTGGAAGCTTTTCAATTATAGTTAATGACTTAGCTTCTGCCACGTAGGGCAAGGTTTTAAGATTACCTTGCTGTGAAATTCTACCCATTTCCAGCAGTGAGCAGTGCTTTCTAACTGACCTAGAGTATTGTTCTGCTGTTTAAAATTGGAGCACTCATCTCCAGCCACTTACAAAGAGTGGCCCATTTTATAATTCCGCCCAAGAAACTTGTGTAGATAATTTTTGAGACTTACCTTCCAAGGGAACACCATTTATATTCAGCGGTCTTTGGCTAGTTCCCAGATAGAGAATATACGGAGATTTTGTTTTTTAACTTAACTAGTTTTTCTTTGATCAATTAATTTCTTTTGGTTATATATAGCAGGGGCCGGCAAACTTAAAGGGTCAGATAGTCAATATTTTAGTTTTGGTGGGCTTCGTTAAGTCTCCGTTTCAACGATTCAACCCCGCTGTTATGGCACATTCCCTAAGAGAATAGGTGTGGGTGTGTCCTAATAAGACTTTATTTAGAAAAATAGGCAGCCCACCCAGGCTATGGCTTACCAACCCTCCATACAAGCACCCACCCAGCATCTAATTTAGATTTCATAGAGCTTGACAATTTCCTCAGGAGAAAATTCCACAGCCTTCTTTATTCTGCAGTTGTCTGGTGAAATGTTTTAAGGGTTTTTAAACCATTAGGGCCCCTCAACTGGATGACTGGGTAACACTGAGGCCCTTTGGAGTAGCGGACAAGTGGGCGGGGGGTGCAGAGGGGAGAGCTCTGCCTTGCACGGTGTCTTCTAATTTTATCCTTGGGTTGCTTTGCAGTGCTCCACAGTCGCTTCCGGAGCCCGCGGCATCAGCACATTCCAGTGGTGCGGAGTCAGAGAGCACCAGTGACTCAGACAGCTCCTCAGACTCGGAGAGCGAGACCAGCTCAAGTGACAGCGAGGAGAATGAGCCCCTAGAAACCCCGGCTCCGGAGGTACAGTGCCCCCCTTGAGAAGGCCACCCAAGATGGCAGTCTTGCGTCCTGTAGCGCTGGAGGCTGTGCCGTGGGCCACTTGGACCCCGAATCTGAGCAGTTCTACCAGCACCGCTTTCCTGCTCCTGCACCGTGTAGAGCCATCTGTTTCTGTTTACTTATTTCTCACCAAGTATTTGGCAGTGGAGATGTGGGAGCGATGTCTCCTCTGCCCTGGTTAGAATGACAGGTTCTCCTCCCTAGCCGATAGTGTCGTTTTGGAGAGCAGCTCGTGAAGTGTGTTTGCACACCATTTTCCTTTCCCCTTCTTTTGAGAAACTTGTTTTCAGTAGCCGCTGCTTTAATATTAATGAGAATTCTTTGGGAAATTTTAGGAATGCATGAATTAAGAAAAGCAAAGGAGACCGCCTGATTTAGCAAAGGGCAGGAACGTGAACTAGAAATAAGTCATCAGTTCTATTTTTGAATGACTGAAAGCCAAGCACAAAATTGATGGCAAAGTGGTTTCACCAGGGCTTTGATTCTTGCTCCCTTTGGCCCATGTAAAACAGAGACAGCTGTGTTCGCTTGTCACCTACCCTTAGGAGATACTACAGAGATGAACAAACTGATGAGACGGAAAATGTCAAGCATTACATTTATCTAGAGAATTTATGCTATGTATCAAATGTTGAATACAAGAAATTGTTTGTAACAACCAATAAGGTTGCCAAATATCTTCAAAATTTGGGTAGGAGTGTAGAAAAGGATAGGCACAAAAAAGGAAAGACATTCTTACTATTGGGAATAAACCAGCCTACATAGAGAAAACTCTCTGCATATTTAAGATGAAAATGCCAGGAAATGAGATCTTCTGATTAAGAAAGCACTAAAATTGTCTGTTCATCTCTGCTGCTGTTCAGAGAGAAGGCGGTTCCACTAGAGCATTAGCCAAATACATCTGGAGATAATGTGGTGAGACTTAAGAGGCTTGTCTGAGAGCTGAGAACCTAACTGGTTATCATTTTTTGTTAGATGGGGATCTATGTCTGTATGTCTGACACAGAATAAATATTTTTTTTTTTTTCGGTACTGGGGATTGAGGGCATTTTATCTCTGAGCTACACCCCCAGCCTTATTTTTTATTCTTTATTTTGAAACAGGGTCTCACTAAGTTGCGGAGTGCCTCACTAGGTAGCTGAGGCTGGCCATGAACCCGGATCCTCCGGTCTCAACCTCCCAAATGCTGGGATTACAAGCGTGTGCCACCACGCCCGGCTTATTCAATGAATCAGCATTAACTGTATTTGAAGTACCTTCCAGATTTTAGAAACTACTCTGTGTGTTTCAAGGACTCTTTGTTTCCTTGTGTGATACTAATTGCTATTGAAATAATTATTCTATGCCTCAGGGAAAAGGGTGCCAGATATACTCTGCAGATAAATTGGTTGATATTTGCTGTTAACTTTCATAAGATCTTTGCTTTATGGTTCACTTTCTTCGATAAGAAAATCTGCATGCTTATAAGATTATTGCTATAAAAATAATTCAATTGAATAATAATAGAGGTAAAGCTATAGTTGAATAGTTGAAACTTGGAAAAGGTTTTTTTTTTTGGTCCTGGCGTTTGAACTCGGGGGTATTCTACCTCTGAGCTACACTCCCAGACCTTTTTTTTTTTTTTTGAAACAGGGTCTCACTCGGTTGCAGAGTGATCCTCCTGTCTCAGCCTCCCAAGTACTGGGATTACAAGATGCCCCACCACACCTGGCTTGGAAAAGGATTTAATCTGGCATTTGTAGCAAGAAGACATAATGTCTCACTGCTCAAGAATAGATTGAAATTTCTTAGAAAATAAATGGTCCCACGCTGCTTCATTTTTTTAAAAAATCATTTACCAAAAAGGATCATATATATACATATGCACTGACACGCAAATCTGGGTTTGTGTAGGGTTCATGTATTATATCCTGAAGCCCATCTTCCCAGGAATATTTTCTTGGTTTACTTTCATTTCCCTAAGATATTTAGCTACTTTTCCTCCCTTTTAAAATAAATACCTGCATTATTATAAATCTCCTGAATTAGTCGACGGCAGCATGAATTCCAACAATCAGCCATAGATGCTAGTGTATCTTTCTCGGTATTTTTAATGCCGAGAAGCCTGGTGTCTGTGGCTCTGTCTCAGTTCTTTCACTTGGTGAAACAGTCCCTGGGATCTTGGTCGACCTGGAGCCTGCCACACATGCTGCTGGCTGCTGCTGAACGCCGGGGATCAGCCACTCCAGATTCTATTTCAAGGTCTGCTTTATACTGTGAATCAACACGCAACTCTCAACTTTTCAAAATATGTTGGGACACATCACCTTTCTACTACTTAAGAAAAGTCCAGAAAACACGATTCCATTCTAGGTTATTCAGGAATGTGCTTAGTGTTAAGTGTTTAAATCTGCTCATTGTCCAGTCCTGTGGTTGTAAACTGTCTTACGTTGATTGTCTCCTCCCAGGCTTCTGGAACTCTGTTGTGTGTGTTTTAACCCCCTCATTGGCCCTGTTTAGTAGCTTTTCTTTTGCCTATAAAGAAGTAGCAGCCCCCAAATTCAGACCCTTAGCCATTTAGCTCTAAAATCTACTTTTCCTCTAGTGCATCTATTTTTATTTTCCTACTTGCTATACCTGCATTTACTGTAAATCTCCTGTGTTGGTTTGGAGTACTATCAGTTCCATAAATGGCCAGATAGGAGTTTTAACATTTAATTATAAATGTCTTTTCTTCTTTGTGCTAATATTCTCCACAACTGTGAAGTTTTCTTTAAAAAGTAAATACAAACTAGGTGTGGTGGCTCACACTTGTAATCCCAGCACTTGGGAGGCTGAGACAAGAGAATCACAGGTTCAAGGCCAGCCTCAGCAGCATAGTGAGACTGTCTCTTTTCTTTCATATATATATAGTACTGGGGATTTAATTCACAGGCACTCTACCTCCAAGCTACACTTTCAGCCCTATTTTATTTTTATTTTTGAAGAAGGATCTTGCTAGATTGATGAGAGTCTTACTCTTGCTGAGGCTGGCCTGGAACCTGTGATCCTCCTGTCTCAGCCTCCCAAGTACTAGGATTACAGGCATGTGTCACCATGCCTAGCAGAGACCCTGTTTCAAAACAAAAAAATTAAAAGGTCTGGGATTGTAGCTCAGAGGAAGAATTCCCCTAGATTCAATCCCCAGTAGAAATGAATGAATGAATGATGAATGAATATGTGTATTATGCACAGCCAAAACATTATTCAGAACCTGAATTCATTCTAAAATACACTAATTCCTTATCAATTTAAGAAGTTAGGAGAGGTAGAGGAATATGTGGCCAAACATTTATTAAAATACTTTAAAAAGCCGGGCTTGGTGGTGCACACTTGTAATCCCAGTACTTGGGGGGCTGAGGCAGGAGGATCTGAGTTCTTGGCCAGCCTCAGCTGCTTAGTGAGGCCCTCTGCAACTTAGTGAGACTTTGTTTCAAAATAAAGAATAAAAAATAGGTCTGGGGGTATAGCTTGGAGGTAGAATACCCTTGGGTTCCATCCCCAGTACCACAAACAACAACAACAACAAAAAACACTTAAAAAAAAAACACTTTAAAAAAACATGTATTTTCTTTCCTACTTCTAATTTACAGTGTTTGGGTGAGGAAAAAGGGTGAGGAAAAGCAGGAGAATGAAAGGCCAAACCTTGTTCCTGTTTGGCACTTCATTCCTTAAAAATGATTATAAAATCTATTTAAAATTAATCTCTTTGCAAACTTCTCCCCAGATCAAGTAGCCAAATAATATCCAACTTTAAAGGGATTTTATCCAATTTACAGCTTCATACTGGAGACACAAAAAGGATTGCCCCAACCGTTCTCCTCATCTGGGCACACCAATTCAATCACCCTGAAATTGGGCCATGGGCCTCCCTTTTGGACTTGTGTACTGCAGAGGAAGTAAATGTGTTATTTCTGTAACCAGGACATTCCTTTAGGGACTACCAAATGTATCTCAAGACTGCCCTGTTTGGGGGTTGTGGGGAACAGCTGTGACTTATACCAAAAGTGATTTTCCCCTTTGGGTTCAAACATAAGTCCTCTTCTCCGGACCATATCAGCGATAGGGCTGCATTTGTAAACACAGCCAGCGGGTGAGATAGTCAAGGAATGCTGGGAAAAGTTGGGTTCCTGACAATAAAGGAAAGTGCTAGATCTTGTTGCCTGGTCCCATCAATTAACCACTAGTGGAACCACAAGCTAGAAAATCTTGTTTGACATCTGGGTGTGATGGTGCATGCTGGTACATGCTTGTAATCCCAATACTTGGGAGAGTGAGATAGTAGGATCCTAGGTTTGAGGATAGCCTCAGCTAGTAGTGAGACTCTCATCAACCTAATGAGAGCTTGTTTCAAAATACAGATAAAGTAGGGATGGGGGTGTAGCTTGGAGGTAGAATGCCCCTGGGTTCAATCCCCAGTACCCCACCCCACCCCCGTAAAAGTTTGACAAGTGAGTGTTTTGCTAATTTTTTCTCTACCCTCAACAATCACTTTGCCCTATTAGAATATTGACTGCATATTTAGATTTACATGGGACAAAATCTCTGGCACATGATAGTAGTTTTCTTGTTCTTTCTCTTCCTGTCCTGAAATTCAAAGGAGAGCGTGGATTTAGAGTTGGTAGACATCTAGGAAGCTATAAAGGAGATATGTTACCACAAGCAGCAGAAAAAGAGAAAGTACAGTTGTCTTTCTGCCCAAAGTATGATCCCACCTAGTTTCTTAAAAAAATTTTTTAGCTCAATTCTATTACAAATACACTAAGCCCAAATTGTCTGCCTAACCCTAGCCAAAAAGCTTTTATATCCTATCCATATATTTTGCATTATTAGTTCTGCATGTTTTTGCATAGGTAAGTAATTTAGTATAATTTACTTGGGAAAATTGTGAGCCTATTGTGTCCCCATAAAAATCCTCTTGAGACTGTGCCTGGAGCTCAGTGGTAGAGCATTTGCCTAGTATGCACAAGGAGTAAGTATTCCTTACTCCCCAGCACCATTAAACAAAACAAAATCTTCCACCTAATGAAGTGGTCTCCTTATCCATAATCTAACTAGTTAAATCTTTCTGTTAACTTCCTACTGCTTTGTGTATCAGTCATTCACACAAACCACCTGTTAGAAAATCTTAAGAAAAACATGTACCAAGCCAGTGATGTGTGACCTTAAAGTAAAATCATCATTCATTGTATTAGACACTGACATTTTTCTATATGATATAAAATTCATAGCATAGAATCGGGCACAGTGGCACACGCCTATAATCCCAGCAGCTTGGGAGGCTGAGGCAGGAGGATCTAAAATTTGAGGCTAGCCTAGACAACTTAGCAAGTCCTTGTCTCAAAATAAAAAATAAAAAGTGTTGGAGGTGTACCTTAGCAGTAGAGAAACACAGGATTCAATCTGTAATACTGTTAAGGAAAAAAAAAAAGTCATAGACAAAGGAATACTCAAATATTTCATGTATTCAAGACACACAATATTGCACCTTGGAGATGCAAATGTCTCTATTATTCTGTTAAGATATGTAGAACCAGGTGTGCTAGCACACACTTGTAATCCCAGTTGGGAGGCTGAGATAGGAGGATCCTGGTTCACAGCCAGCCTCAGCTACTTAGGAAGGCCCTCTGCAATTTAGTGAGACCCTGTTTCAAAATAAAGAATAAAAAATAGGACTGGGGGTGTAACTTGGAGGTAGAATGCCCCTGCAGTCTCCCCTCTGTGTTTTAGAAACATAGATGCTATTTCAGACCAGGTTGCATCTAACAGAGACTTAATGCCTGACTTTAAAAAGCCTAAGTCAGATGAATGTTTGGCTGATGTAACTCGACTTAACTCTTTTTATCAAGGTGTAAAATTAAAAAATGAGTATATAGCTGTGGTACATCGATGGCCTTGCCACATACAGATGTTTATAATGCTTTTAAGTAAATTAGAGAAATGAAATCAAGTCTTGAAGTCATTTTACAATGCAAACTGTGCCAAAGAAAGGATAAAGAAGTGTGACACCCTTGGACAGTCACTAAAGCTAGTTCATCCATTAGCTGCCTTCTGAAAAGCCTTGATAAAAGGGTTCTTTTTATTCCTCATTCTCCTTATTATTCTCTAATAAACTAGTTTACAAGTCAGAATGTGTCAGTTCTGTTCAAACCATACCATAATTACCCTCTGTACAAACGACTTACATTACAAAGATTTCTTAGCAGTTTTCAGTGACCTATTAGTCAACATCTGCCATCACAGAAGTGCCCAAATTACAAAAATATTGAGGATTCTTTTAAGAGTTGTTACAGAATCTGACATATAATTTGAGGAGGGTAGATAGCATCTGCATTCTTAGAGTTGGCACAATTGCCTGTCCCAGGACAGTCCTGTGTAACTGGGTGGCTCACACAAAATGCAATTTATCATCCTGTGTCAGTTCACACTTTTCTCTGTCTCCTTACTTTCAGCCCGAGCCTCCAGCCACAAATAAGTGGCAGCTGGACAACTGGTTGACCAAGGTCAGCCAGCCTGTGGCACCCCCCGAGGGCCTGAGCAGCACCGATCCTTCCCGCCGGCGCCAAGAGCCCAAGAGTGGCAGCGACAGCTCTGCGGCCCAGGAGCATTCCGAATACAAAGATCCTCCCCCCAAGAGCTCCGGCAAAGCCCCTCGGGTGCCCTCCGAAGGCCCCCACCTCGGCAAGAGAAGCTGTCAGAAGTCCCCTGCACCCCAGGAGCCTCCACCCCGGGAAACAGTGGGAACCAAGCAACCCAAAAAGCCTGCGAAGGCCTCCGCCCAGCCAGAGCCCCGGGCCAGCCTGCAGGTACAAAACGAGCCCGGACTTCTTCCCTATGGCTCCAAAGACCACATTTCCAAAGATAAGCCAAAAGTGAAGACGAAAGGGCGGCCCCGTGCTGCTGGAGGCAGCCGAGAACCCAAGCCTGCTGCACCCAGCGAGAAGAAGAAGAGTAAAGGCTGCCCCCCGGCCCCCTCCAAGGCACCCTTGGGCCCGGAGCCCACGAGGGACAGCGTGGGGGACAGGAGCCCGGAGCACTTCGCCCTTGTCCCGCTGACGCAGAGCCAGGGCCTGCCCCAGGGCGGCAGCAGGACTAGCGGCTGCAGGCAGGCTGTGGTGGTCCAGGAGGATGGCCGAAAAGACAGCCTCCTGTTGCCTTTGAGGGACACCAGGTTGCTCTCACCTCTCAGGGACACCCTGCCCCGACAGAGCTTGGTGGTGAAGATAACCCTCGACCTCCTCACCCGCATACCCCAGCCACCCGGCAAGGCCAGCCGCCCCAAGAAACCCGAAGAGAAGCAGCTGCCAGCAGGGAAGAAGCAGGATTCAGAAAAGAGAAGCTCAGACCCCTCCAGCAAGTTGGCCAAAAAGAGAAAGGTGAGTAGGGGTTGAGGGGGGGAGCCTCCCCTGACTCCGCAGAGGGCCCTGCTCCAGGCCTGGCGGGTGGGGAATCTCAGATTGGCTCTTACGTAAACCCAGCTCTGTGTTGTATTAGAAGACGCTGGAAGTCTTTATTCCGGTGAGATGCTCTGGACTCCTTCCACCCTCTGTGCCCGCACTTCCCAGTCTTCCAAGGCTTCACTTGCACTCACTGAAGAGAATAGTTCCTTTCAGCAAAATGGAGTGTTTGGAAGGCACATTTTTATGTATTCAGATAACACTGGGACTTACCGCTTGGCCCATTAGGTTTTGTCTTAGAAATTAAGATCTTAACGGAATTGAAATGTTAATTAGTATCCCGAATCGCCAAAAGAACTGCTCTGTACAATTTTATTCCTATAGTATGAGCTTTTTTTTTTTTTTTTTTTTTTTTTTTTTTGCAGTACTGGGGATTGAACCCAGGGGCATTCTACTCTGAGCTATACCCTCAGCCCTACTTTTTATTCTTTATTTTGAAACAGGGTCTCACTAAGTTGTGGAGGGCCTCACTAGGTAGCTTAGGCTGGCCGCGAACCTGGATCCTCCAGTCTCAGCCTCCCAAATACTGGGATTACAAGCGTGTGCCACCATGCCCAGCTGAGCTTTTTAATACTAATATTATATCCATAGTTTTTGTTTTTGCAGTAACTGGGAATTGAATTCAGGGTGCTCTACCACTGAGCTACATCGTTAGCCCTTTTTTAGTTTGAGATAGGGTCTTGCTAAGTTGCTGAGGCTGGCCTCAAACTTGAGATCCTCCTGCCTCAGCCTCTGTTACATCCATTTAACTGATGACCCTGTAGAGCCTCATTAGAGCTACTAAACTTAAGTTAGAATATCTTGTTGAGAAATATAGGCCACTAGGTACATTACAAAGGTACATCTTTCACTTACTATGATTTAGAGGAGTTTCATTTAAGGACTAGACATAACAAATAAAGGAAAAAAGACCCTGCATTATTTAAGACCGTCTGGTACTTGGGCATACTACTACTTGTGTAAATCTTCTCCTTCTTGCCTTCATTCTGACTCACTGAGCTCTGGGTTTTTTCTTCTTTGTGATGATGGCAGATTAGTGTTTCCCTAGTGGCATTGCCAATGCCAGGCCGCTCAGGATCCTGAGACAAAGACACAGGAAGGGCCAGCCCTCTCCTGCTTTGTCGGATTAACTTTTTTTTTTTTTTTTTGCGGTACTGGGGATTGAACTCAGGGGCGTTCTACCTCCGAGCTACACCCCCAGCCCTATTTTTTATTCTTTTATTTTGAAACCGGATCTCGCTAAGTTGCAGAGTGCCTCACTAGGTAGCTGAGGCTGGCCGCGAACCCGGATCCTCCAGTCTCAGCCTCCCGAATGCTGGGATTACAAGCGTGCGCCACCACACCTGGCGCAGAGTAACATTTTTAACACTCTCATAAGTACATGAAAAATATCTTACTCAGCTGTGGAAGTTGAGCTAAGAATAACAGGAAAAAAAGACCATGAAGCCTGCTATCTTGTCTGAGATTCGACCGATTAATCCATTAGGTTAAAAATAAAACACGACTTTAACAATCAATCAGTGAACGGCAACTCTTTTCACCAGAACCTTGTCACATGAGACATGAGGATGTGTGTTGCCACCACATCTGCAGCAAGCATGTCGAGTGGCTGGGATGGGGGCTTACTGGCAGTGCTGTTTCAGCTAGAAGAGGGCATATCTTCATGCTAGAAAGCTTCTAGAACTTTAAAAATAGGATAGGTGTGTGTGTGTGTGTGGGTGGGTGTGGGTGTGTGTGCATGTGCGCGCGCGCCCCTGCAGAGTACAAAATTTTATAAGGAAAAGTGCATTGGACCTGCTTCGGGACAAGGTACCTGCATGCAGTATCCCAGAGAAAATGTCAAGAATACACATATTCATCTCCTCCTCCTCCTCCTGGGAAGTCTCTGTCACCGGGACCTCCCAGCTGCATTGGTCTCCAGTGCTAGCTTTCTGCACTTGCTGGAGTGGAAAGAAGTATTGTCTTCTAAAAATGCTGACTCCCCAGGTGGAAATGTTAGCTACTGAAGGTTCAGCATTCTCAGCCTCGTCCCCCCCCCCCCCCCCGCCCCCAAGCAAATCCAGAAGTGTGACTCTCAGCTCCAGCAAGGGAAATGTCTAGCGCTCTCTCGGCTGTAAGAGCTGTGCCCTTTAAAAGCCATCCCCAGGTTTTGGCTGAGCTTCTAGAGGGCGGCTCATTTATCTTTCTGTTTAGAGCATGGAGAAATAATGATCACCTGGTCTTCATCGAGTGCATGATTCCTTTAAAGCTCTGGCAAACAGCTGAGAGATCTGGCCCTGAACAGTCTGTCTGAGATACTGACGGAATCGAGGTCTGACCCATTGGTTCCAAAGCCTGGCTATATTATCGTTACTTAGGAAGACCTTAGCAGTGATGGCCTGGTGCTCTCCCCCTTTGGTATTTTTGAAATCCCTTCGGTAATCCTAATGTCTAGCAGGGCTGGGAACCACAAGAGCAGAGCCTAGCCACAGGGCCCCAGATTGCGCAAAGCACTGTAGGTGTGCCTCAGATGTGCCGAATTCAGACAGCTCACATCTAGGCAACCAAGAATTCTTACTTGAATTGTGTCATTAGTTAGCAGTCTTACTTAGAAGCTCTCAGGTAAATAAGTATAAAAAGCAGTCTGCTGCATTAGCAACAAATCATATGTCTTTTTTTTTTTTTTTACTTCCTGCTCATTACAGATGAGGAAGATATTCAATATATTATTCATCTCCAGTCCTTCCCTGTGTAGGACAGGCTGTTGCCTTCTCCTAGCTCCAGTGGACAGCCTGGCCTCGGGGGCATGGCCCCTGTGGCAGAGGGAGGGCTGTCTTCTTTATTAAAGTTTGGGTGAAAGCAGGGTGTGCTGGTGCACACCTGTCATCCCAGTACTTGGGAGGCTGAGACAGGAGGATTGCAGGTTCAAAGCCAGCCTCAACAATTTGGTGAGACCCTGTTTTAAAATAAAATAGGGCTGAGGGTGTAGAGAGGTAGAATGATTCTGGGTTCAATCCACAGTAACCCCCCCCCCCCCCGCAAAAAAGTTTGGATGATTTCCCCCAAATTTGCATTGTGAAAGTTGTCTTTATTTCCTTCCTTCCTTCCTTCCTTCCTTCCTTCCTTCCTTCCTTCCTTCCTTCCTTCCTTTTCCCCATTTTAAGCATGAACGCTAGATAGGACAGGCTCTCTGAAGATGTGGTGAGAGCTGTTGAAGAGTCAGGGCCTGATCCTTCACATCATAGAATTTAGTGCTTAAATTTAAAAGCCTCTTAGAGCCTATGTCTCTCTTTGGGTAAAATTTAACAATTATTTTCTGAGGCCTCACAGATCCTTAAAGCTATTTTAAACACATGTGAAGATGGTCATAAAGAGTTTTAGTGTTGGGGCAGGGGAGGAGTTCAGCTGTAGAGCACTTGCCTGGCATTCAGAAGGCCCTGGGTTCAATCCCCAGCACTGCACCCACCCCAAAGAGTTAATGATGCTCAACAACTGTGATGAAGCCATCAACTGTGGCACCTGTAGAATGTACCTACACTTTTTCACTAAATTAAAGGAGAGGGTAAATAATAGTTCCTGAGGAAAAGTGGAGAAATTGCACAGGAAAGTAGCCATAAACTCCACAGCACTTGACGTCAACTCCTGATTTTTAACAATCTGATTATAGTTAGGAATTTAAGATACCAATCATGTTTTCTTTTATACAAAAAAATTATTTTGCTATGGGGATTGAACCCAGGGGCACTGTACCTCCAATCTATACCTCCAGTCTTTTTTTGTGTGTGTGTGATACTAGGGATGGAACCCAGAGTCGTTCTACCTCCAAGCTACATCTTCAGCCCTATTTTTTATTCTTTATTTTGAAACAGGTCTAAGTCGCAGAGGGGGGCCCCACTAAGTAGCTGAGGCTGGCTGCAAACCTGCAGTCCTCCTGTTTCAGCCTCCCAAATGCTGGGATTGCAAGCATGCACTTTTTTTTTTTTAAACAGGTTCTCACCAAGTTGCTGAGGGTATCACTAAATTGTTGATGCTGGCCTCAAACCTGCCATCCTCCTCTCTCAGCCTCCCAAGTTCTGGAATTACATTCCCAGGTCTTTTATATAATTTTTAAATCAAGCTTATGCCTTCCAGATTTGGAAAAAGAGTTGGAGTTGAGAATTGTAGTATGATATACAGGCCAGTGTAATTGGGAGCATTCTAAAAATGCAACTAACAAGTTGGACTTGGTGGCACCATGCATGGAAGCCCAGTGTTTGGGAGGCTGGGACAGGAGGGTCACAGGTTAAAGGCCAGCCTCAGCAACTTAGTGAGACCTTGTTTTAGAATAAAAAAGGCCTAGGGGTATAGCTTGAAGGTAGACTGCCCTTTGGTTCCATCCCCAGTACAAACAAACAAAAACAAAAAAAAAACAGTACCTAAAAGGTATGGGTTCCACATGTGAGCCGGCCACTGTTATAGCTGATGCCTCAATTCCCCAATTGTCTCATGCCTCTCAAATAGATGGATAGCCTGTCTTACTGGTCATTTAGACAAATAACTGACTATTCAAGTCTTTCCCTTATTTGAAATAATTGCTTTATTAACCAAGAAGCATTAACGCTGGTGGGGGCACGGTTTCTTTGCCATTTACCTGTGTTTTACGAAACAGGGAAGGGAAATTGTACATGATGGGAAAAGGTGCATTTCCACTGCTCTGGATGTTCGTTTCCATCTTCTCTCCCAAGACCTGAGTGTCTTTTCTTGCCTTCTTTCTCCAGATTAACATCCCCAGATTGTTTGTTTGTTTGTGGTCCTGGGGGCTGAACTCAGGTGCATTCTACCTCCGAGCTACACCCTTAGCCCTATTTTTTATTCTTTTTTTTTTTTTTTTTTTTGCAGTACTGGGGATTGAACTCAAGGGCATTCTACCTCTGAGCTACACCCCCAGCCCTATTTTTTATTCCTTATTTTGAAACAAGGTCTCACTAAGTTGCAGAGTGCCTCACTAAGTAACTGAGGCTGGCCTCGAACCTGGATCCTCCGGTCTCAGCCTCCCAAATGCTGGGATTACAAGCGTGCGCCACCACGCCTGGCAACATCCCCAGATTTTTATCCTTTAAATCAAGAGTGTTGAAAGCCCATTTTAGATGCTTTACTAAAGCCACATAGCTCTATTTGCTCAGGCCTATCAGTTGCCCTAAGAAGAGCATCATGCCCGCTCGTATGTGTAGCTGAGGCTATTTTACGTCTTTTCCATGCCTTTTGTGAGTGTCTCAGGAGCAGAGAAGCAGATCAGTTTTTAAACATCTGTAGCACTTACCCCAGCAAGCATGACCAGTAAGTCCCTTCCTGTGTTCTTGGTGCAAACTTGGACCGACTGTCACTGTGCTCTTGTCAGACTTCCTGCTATGGGAATTGCCCGATTTTTCCAAAGTATTACCTACCTCTCCACTTTACCCATGCACTACCAAGCTTGCTTGCTTCCCTTTGGGAGAACCTGATAGTCTTGAAGTGCTGAAAGAACCTTAGTCCCTTGTTTAGCCACCACCTTTTATAGATGAGATCCAGAAAGGCATTGACCTCATGTGACTGCTTAGTAAAAGTTGGCCTGGAGCTCAATTACATTGCTTCCCCCCAGTCTAGCGATCTTTCCTCTTTTCTCATCCATTTCTGCCAACACATGTTCTTGGGAGAGGCACAAGGTCAGAGTTCACGATCAGTGTATTGACTCTGGTGGTTACAGTGGATAGGACAGTTACAGTGTCACTCCTGGCTCAGTCACCCCATTGCCCTTACCTCTGCTATCCCGATGCCCACACACATTCCCTCTCCAGGTTCCCTTTCAGATACTCTCATCTCCTCCAACCAGGCTGCTGGTAGATGTTATATTTCCAGTTAGAAATTCCATGGCCCAAAGTGAGTGCCAGGTCTGGAAAAAACCACCTTGATTTTCCCCTGCTGCCTGCGAGTGCCTATAGGATGAGCTGGGTGCTGGGGCGGGCAATGGGCTGCCCGGAGGCATCTTCTTGCAGAAACCGGCTTGGCCAAGCGTGGCCCCACTCTTCCTTTTATGGTTTTGCCCTTTTGCTCTGCTCTGTAGGTGAGGCAGCACTTGGCAGATCACCTAAGCCTGCCTGACCCAACATGTTAAGAAAAGAAACCAAGTGAGTTAGGACCAAATTGGCCCAGCACTCTTGCTCCTGTGTGGAAGTGCAGGCACCATTGAGATGCTTATCCTAATGGAAGGAGAATTTCTGAATCTCAGACCTCCCACCACATTCCCTGAAGAGGGGGGTGATCTGGGGTTAAACCACAGGCCAAAGGGACTTTGCTTTTTCTCCCAAAGAGAATGTGTTTTCACAGTTTCTTGACAACCCCCCCCCCCAAAAAAAAAACCAAAAAACAAAAACAAAAAACCTCCTGGAACACCATACCTCTTATTTTTCTTAGAACTCTGAAATTCAGGTTTCAATTTCCTGACACCCAATATTGTATGGCCCCTACTTTTTTTTTTTACCCTATCCCCAACCTATCCACTAAAGGTGTAGCATGCTATGTCTTAATTTCTGTGCCAGTTGAACAAATGTCAAGTTCCTCCTACAGGGAAGCCTCTGACTGTTGCAGAAAAGAACAAAGGTACCAAGTGCAGAATGTACAAGGAAACACTAACCTCCAGCATGCAGGTGTGAGCTCAATAACTGGGCAGAAACCAGCCATGGTGGCTCACACCTGTAATCTCAGTACTTGGTAGACTGAGACTGGAGGCTTGCAGGTTTGTGGCCAGCCTCAGCATGCTAGCAAGGCCCTCAGCAACTTAGCCAAACCATGTTTCAAAAAAAAGAAGATAGGTCTGGAGTTATATTTTGGAGGTAGAATGCCTTTGGGTTCAATTCCCAGTAACCCCCTCACCTCTCCCCCCCAAAAAAAAACAAGGGCAGATTCTACAGAACTGCTTTATTTATTTGAATGGTTGAATGACTTCTTCTACTAGCTTATAGGCTGTCATCTGCTTTTGAGTTGCTAAGTATCAATAGAAAGCATTTGATCCCAGTAAGTTGCTAGATGCCAACAGTGTTAAATGCTATAGTATTGAAGCCGGTGTGTGGTGATTTCTTGTTTGTTTTTCTCTCCAGTCCATAGTTGACACAAGCCAGTGTTCTAGTCCATTTGTGAGGACTGATTCACTGTGAATCTTGTTTTTGTATGTGGTTTGTAAGGTCTCCTTTGGTTTATAGTTATAACTAGAATGTCCTAAGCAACGTGAAAACATAAAAACAAAAATTAACTCTCATTTAACCTTTAGACCTGAGTGTTTTCTTTCTTTTTTTTTTTTTTTTTTTTTTTGGCGGTACTGGGGATTGAATTCAGGGGCATTCTACCTCCGAGCTATACCCCAAGCTCTATTTTTTTTTTTTTTATTCTTTATTTTCAAACCGGATCTCACTAAGTTGGGAAGTGCCTCACTAGGTAGCTGAGGCTGGCCACGAACCCGGATCCTCTGGTCTCAGTCTCCCAAATGCTGGAATTACAAGCGTGCGCCACCGTGTCCGGCTTGAGTGTTTTCTTGAAGAAGTAACTTTGCGGTTGGTTTATGTTAGTTTAATTACCCGGAGGTAACTCACACTTTAAAAAGGATGTTTACTATCTCATGTGCAGGTTAATATCCATCTGGATATTTTAGCAAATTCTGACTTTTTAAAATTTTATTTTTTTGTATCTATGCTACTGAGGATTGAACCCAAGGGTATTTTACCTCTGAGCTTATATCCCTAGCTGCCTACTTTGTTTTGTTTTGTTTTTTGAAACAAGACCTTACTAGGTTGCTGAGAGTCTTGCTACATTGCTGAGGCTATCCTTGAACCTCCAATCCTCTTATCTTAGCCTCCCAAGTACTGAGAGTACAGGCTTGTGTCATCATACCAGTGCACATGTATCATCTTATATTTTCTAGTAACTACATTAAAATTTTTTAAAAAAATATCAAGAAAGAAAAGAGCTGGGCACAATGAAGCACATCTGTAATTCCAGTACTTGGGAAGCTGAAACAGGAGGATTGCAGATTCCAGGCCAGCATCAGCCATTTAGTGAGACCCTGCTTCAAAATAAAAAATAAAATGGGGTTGGGGGTGTAGCTCAGATGTAGAACACCCCTGAGTTCAACTCTAGTACCACAAAATAATAAAGAAAAAAGAAAGCGAGTGACAACTTCAACAATAATTTAATTATCCAATGTAGCTCGAGTATCACTGAAACATTAGATCAGTATAAAAATCACTGTGTTCCCTCCTTTTGCACTGTCTGTAGAGCGGCTTCTCACTTGAGACTGGCCTCACACAAGTCTCCCTGAGAGCTGGTCCTCCAGGCACGTGCCTGCTCTTGGCTCTAAATCTTCCTCTCCACTCATTTTCCTTCTTAATGTTCTCACTTGTGCATACACCACCAAATGAAAAACAGATATCTTTGTGAGCTGATCTAAATGAATCCATTTTGAAGTGAAGTGGGACATGATATGTGAATAAGTGTCTTTCCAGAAGAGTCTCTGTAGGACTGGATGGAAAGGCACACGCAGGCACATGTGCTAGCAGGAGAGGGGAGGGGGTTTGTTTTTCTGTTTCCCATTCTTTTGAGCAGGGCCAGGCTGTTTGTATTGGAGTCCAGGCAGACCTTGAGCCTTCGTGTCTTCTTTTATTCATTTTTCTTGGAGAAATTCAGGGGACGAGGAAGGCACCGTGGTGAAAACAGGCCTCCCGCAGTCAATTAATTTGAAGAACATTGTTTTCCTTTATGGCTTAAGGTTGGGGATTGTCCTACAGTGGCTGGTGATGTCCCAGATTTCTATCTAACTCGGTGAACTCAGTTCTATATTCAGTAGTACAACGCTGAATATAGAACACACAGCAGTTGTACTACTGAATTGTGATGTTCTACAATGTTAAACGCGTGATAAACGCTTGTTTTATAGTAGGGTCTGTAACTCGGTGAACTCACAGTTGGGGATTCCAGTCTCGGTGTGCAGGAGAGTTGGCAGGAGGGCTCCTGCTCAGCACTTGGCGGCTGCTGGCTAGAGATGAACGGGCTCCTTCCTGAGTCAGGCCCTGACAAGGAAGCGACTGTGCAGCCCCTACTTAGGTTGGTGACAGGTGACACGTGACAATGTGGAATAAAGTTTTGCCATGAAGACTTGTGCACACACCCCCCCTTTGGATACCAGAGATTGAACCCAAGGAGATTCTACCTCTGAGCTACCCCCCATCCCTATTTTATTTTGAAACAAGGTCTCACTAAGTTGCTGAGGCTGGCCTTGAACCTGCAACCCTCCTGTCTCAGCCTCCCAAGTACTGGAATGACAGACCTGCGCCACTGCACCCAGCCTAAATGAGTACTTTGAGCCAGTTAAATCCTGGAGTTAGACCTCCCTCTTCTCTGTACTCCCACTAAAATCATATTTGTAGTTCTTCATTTTTTATCATTTTTTTTGAAAAATAAAAGTGTATGTCTTCATGTATGGGGGGGATAAAGACAGTGTGGAGGGGTTTGAGACAATGGAGGGGGAAGCTAGAATCATAAAGTACCTGTTTTTTATTTTGTGACCTGTCATTGTAGTTCTTTGCATAAGATGTATAGAGGATTTTGTAGCTTGTTTCTTTTTCAACAATACCCTTATTTTTCATTAGAAGAGAAATACGTTTTAAGTATTCCACTCTGAACTTTATATGTACAATAAATTTGGGTATAAATTGATGGTTCTTTTTAAAGAAGTGGGAGTAACCTCAAATCAACCCTGTGTTACTTAATACATGTGCATATTTTATTCTCTTCTCCCCACCCTTTGGTGCTGTGTCTTGCACATGCTAAGTACTGATTCTTTAATATCAGATATCACTGATGTATTGAAGTCTGCTTATTCTTGTCAAAAATTACTTTTTTAGACAACACTTCTAGGTATGAAGAATAGTTCTGTTTCATGCAAAATCTATCTTCATACAAAACACACCAAATTTTGATTGTCCTTCTCCTGCCTTCCCCACCCATCACATACAACTTCGAAGTGTTAGGATCACTGTGGGTGCATAGATGTCTCTAAAGGTTGAATCGCTCTCTTTGCCTTTTCTGTGTTTTCTATTTTGTCTACACAGTTAAGTGTGTAACATTGCCGTGCTTGTTATACTTCATCAACAGGGGGAAGCAGAAAGAGAGTATAACAACAAGAAAATCAGACTGGAGAAAGAAGTCAAGACACAGCCCTCTTTATCTTCATCCTCCCACAAAGAAGCTTCTAGAACAAAGTGAGTGTAACAATGGGGCACAGCTTGGAAAGGTAACATGTTTTCTTGTGCAGTAGCACCGATGGGGGTCATGAACACTTTCTGACTCATTTTGGTAATGTGTGAAGTTTGTTTCATGTTGCTCTTGCCCATGAGGACCTTATGGAAATTAACAGTTTGTTTGGCAGCAAATTTAGATTTATCAGAAACATTTTCAGCAAGGAAAATTTGCTAAACATTTGGAACAGTTTCTTCTAAAGGAAAGTAAAGTTACTCTCATTGTCCCTGCTTTGGAGAATGGGAAATGGAGGCACAGAAAGATACAACAACTTTCTCAAAGTCACAGGGTTCTTACTGGGTACCAGAGCCAGCTCTTGGTCAGTAGGAACCTGGGTTTCGTGCCCTTTTTGTGTATGTGTGTGGTGCTGGGGATTAAACCCAGGGACATTCTACCTCTGAGCTATACCCCAAGCCCTATTTTTTATTCTTTATTTTTGAAACAGGGTCTTGTTAAGTTGTGGAGGGCTGAGACTGGCCATGAACCTGTGATGCTCCTGTCTCAGCCTCCCAAGCTCTGGGATTACAAGTGTGTGCCACCATGCCCAACTCAGTGCCCTTTCTTATAGAGATGAGGAAGAATCTGTGGCATCTGTCACAGAAAGGCAAGGAAAATGGCAGATGACAATGGTGGTGCCAAGGTGTGAATAGAAAGAGTAGCTGCTCTTTACTTCTGATTTATTCAAGAATTGGCCTCACAACATGACCCAACATAAACAAGTGCCTAGTGAGAGGGGGGTGTCAGACGTGGAGGTGGCAGCTGGGCTTGCCTGCTTGTCAGGGCAAGGTACAGGTTGGGGAGCAACCAAAGCAAGAGTCAGGAACAGTTGGGGAAAGTTGGGACCATTGTCAGACTCTGCAAACTTAGTGAAAAACTGTACAACTTCATTTGTTACTAATGGGTAGGGCTAGATTTGTCACAGGCATCAAAAAGTCCCTAAAATCCAGCCTTTCTACAACATGCTTTCATGCTGTGCACGATTGCTGTCTTCTGTGCCAACAGTCATTTTATCCTTTATAACTAAACTAAGCTGTGTGATTTGTGTTCTTCTTCAACTTAGTTTTGGGTGATGTTTCTCTCCAGGACACCCAGGCCCTCTTCGGAACCCCACAAAAAGGAAATGCTTCCCCCTCCACCTGTGCCAGCCTCATCCTCGTCGTCCTCCTCCCAGAAGCCAGCCAAGCCCTCACACAAGAGGTCAAGGCAGGACATAGACAACCGTGGCCAGGACCCTCCCAAAAGTGCCAGTAGTACCAAGAGCAGCCATAAAGACCCTTCCGTCTCCAAGCACAGAAAAGTACAAGGGAAGGGCTCTGGAAGCTCCGCCGATCACAAAGTAAGTGGGCAAGGCAGTAATTATGTAAAAATGGATGTATTAGTATAGTGCAAATTTCTCAGATAAGGTAAGTTCTAATGCTTGTACTTCAGAGCTATTTATCTGTTTTAATATGGCAATAATGAGTTGCCTTTAAAGTTGCACTTTTTGGTTGGGGTGGTAAAAGGTGGTTAATATTACATAAAAGGGTTTAAAGCCAATTTATTTTTCTCAAAGTGATTCATAGGTAGAGAAATAAGAATAGATTTTTTAATACTGATATTCCATCAGATGTTTTGCAGTAAGAAATGGTTACCGTGTTTTTTTGTTAGAATGTTTGATCTTAATATTTTAATTACTGGTTATAATGGGAAAATTAACCACTTTCTCAAATGAATCAAGTATCCTCACCCTGTTACTCTGGGTAGTTTGAGAGAGAGGGAGGGAGGGAGGGAGAGAGAGAAAGAGAGAGAACTAAGATAAAAATGTTAAATTTGGCTTTGCTCTGTGAGTTACATATTCCCTTGGACGTCCTTGGCTTAGGATCTTACTGAGTTATCGGTACATTCAGAACCTATAGAATCAGTTGCATCTGTCGCTGGGAAAGTGCTTGACCAAGCTAACTTGCTCAGTGTTTGATTTATTCCTATTTTGGACTACTTACGAGGAATGTTACGTTAGCATAGTGATCTCAAGTGTAATTTGTGTATGATTTTTTTTTAAAAGGGATCTTCTGGAGATACTGCAAATCCTTTTCCAGTGCCTTCTTTGCCAAATGGTAACTCAAAACCAGGGAAGCCTCGTGTGAAGTTTGACAGGTAAGAATTTGGATGCTTCTTATTCTTTCTTCCTTCTGCTTTCTTCCTCCTCCTCTTCCTCCTCTTCTCATTCCATCTTTTCCTTCTTTCTCCCCTCCTCCATCCTTTTCATTCTCTTAGTGTTCTTAAGGGACCTTGCCCCATCTTCGATCTTAGGTGACCCACCTCTGCTTTTTCCTCTTCTTTTTCAGACAGCAAGCTGATTTTCACATGAAGGAGGCCAAAAAGCTGAAGTGCAAAGCAGAGTCAATGGTCAGTCTTGGCTTTTTATTCCTTCAATTAAAATATTTTCTGATTTGAAAGAAAAATGGAATTCAGGCATGGAGGCACACACCTATAATCCCAGCTACTTGGGAGGCTGAGGCAGGAAGATAGCAAGTTCAAGGCCAGTCTGAGCAACTTGATGAGACCTTTTCTCAAAATAAAAAGGGCTAGAGATGTAGCTCAGTGGTAGAACACTTCTGGGTTCAATCCCCAGTACCGGGGATGTGAGGAGTCTCCATTCTACCATATTCTACCTCATTAAAAGTGTATGTATGGGGGATCTTAGGGTAGGAGGTACCAGGAAGGGGGAGTGTGCGTGCCTACCATTGTCCACAACATAAGCAGGATAATTGGGATTTTCATTACCAAGGGATGAGGAGTTTTAGTGTAATTGTGTCCTTTGGCTCTGTTGATTCGCTCTGATCATGGAGAGATTTAAAAAGTACCTGGTTAAAAGCACTCTTCTAAATGACTGAAAGTTCATCTCCCTGGTGGTGATTTAATATTTGAGTGCTTTTTTTTTTTTTTTTTCCGGTCCCACTGCATGAATTCTTTGGATGTGAGAAATGAGTCCTGCTATTAGGAGTCCCAGTCATTTTATGCTCACCTCAAAAACAGTTTATAAGGAGAAGGGGGCCTGTTTGCATTCCACCATGTTCTAAAAGCCCTGCAAGGCTGACCTGAAGGAATCGTTGACCATGGAATGAAAATGTAACATGAGGGCGATCACGCTGTTGGTCAACATGCTTAAAGGCACAGGACTATCTTGCTGGCCTCTGAGCTTTCTGGAAGGTGGTGGTTTGTTATTAGTTGTATAATAATTAAGTATGCTTTTACGTCTCTGCTGCAGTAAAATGAAATTGTGTTTGCCCTTTGTCATACTTAAACGTCTAAGACCCTGAGGCCTTCGTTCACTGAGTGTGTCCCCCAACCTGATCCCCTGCAAATGTACCCCCCTTGCTGGAAAACTGGCTATGGTGCTCTGTGCTGCTGGAGACCAGCCCGGGAGACCTTCGCTGACCCACATGCAAACCTAATCAGGATTAGGCTGCTGCATGGTAGCCATCCTCACCTTGCCCTGGTGCTCTCTACCCCAGGCTGTAGACGTGCATCTGTTTCTGACTCCCTAGGGGAAGGACACACTGAGACACCTTAGCTGGTCCTCATCTAGCAGACAAAATATTTCTCAATTCCTTCCCTGCTGGGTGCTATTTGGGGGCCCAAGGGAGGACTTTTTGGCCCTATCCCTAGAGCCACTCTATGCCAGTATGTCCCAAGCCAGAACACTGTGCCGCTTGGAGGTGTTCTTTTAGCTGCTTCCTTCCTGATTTCTAGGAGGATTACTGCCACTATACGAATCTTGTGGGTTCGGGGAAAGAGTAATATTCAGCACCATGAGCCAGATCGTGCTAGATTTCTTCATTCAAATAATAAAAGTCAGTACTCCAGGAAACTCTGTTTCATTGTTGATCTTTACATAGGCATCTCTTCTTTCTCTCTGCCTAAGGTGAGCATACATCCCAGGGTGCCAGGATGGTCCTGGTTTATGCCTATTGCATCCCATTGAAGGAAATAATCATATCCCATTTTGCTTTCAAAACCTGCCAGTTTGGATAATAACCTGTACGGCCACCATCTCCCTCAAAGTCTCTCTTAATTGTATAATGTCTCAAAGACATGCACTTGGCATTCCAGATAGTTAAGAAGTACACAGCAGAGTGTATAGGAACGTATTTCATCTTTATACTATATGTACCTTGTTGAATAGGGAAATCAGTGCTCTACTACTTTAACACTTTTTCAGGAGTTTATTTAAAAGAAGTAGCATAGAAGTAATGCCTTTATAGCCTTGCAAAATACTTAAGGCAATGGGTATTGACCAATTGCTCTATTATACTATAGTTTCCTTAGCTTCTGCCCTAAGGCCAATATTAATTTTGGAAGCTCCACAAAAGATGTTTTTTTTGTTTTATTGCAGTACTGGGGATTGAACCCAGGGGCATTCTACCTCTGAGCTACAACCCCAGCCCTATTTTTTCATTCTTTATTTTGAGACTGAGTCTCACTAAGTTGCAGAGTGCCTCACTAGGTAGCTGAGGCTGGCCGTGAACCTGGATCCTTCAGTCTCAGCCTCCCAAATGCTGGGATTACAAGCGTGTGCCACTACGCCCGGCTAGATATGGTTTTGAGAATTAGATTCCCATTAGTGAAGCAAACCAGTCATTTTCCATACTAATTTGACTTCTGTTTTTGTCACTTCTGAGCCTGGGCTCAGTGGGAAAAATATTTTGAACTTAAGTCATTTCTAAAAATTAAAAATCTAGCCGGGCATGGTGGCGCACGCTTGTAATCCCAGCATTTGGGAGGCTGAGACCGGAAGATCCGGGTTCGCGGCTAGCCTCAGCTACCTAGTGAGGCACTCCGCAACTTAGCGAGACCCTGTTTCAAAATAAAGAATAAAAAATAGGGTTGGGGGTGTAGCTCGGAGGTAGAATGCCCCTGTGTTCAATCCCCAGTACTGCAAAAAAAATAAATAAATAAATAAAAATCTTAACAAGATTGAGTATTCTGAAATATATGTATACATATGTGCACATATGTGTGCATGCATCTCAGTGTAGCAACTCAATCTCTTCTGTCGATGAGACACAAGAACAGCACGTACTGAAGTTAATTACATGAGAACTCACTGAGGGGAGGAGCTGTGTCCTGCAGGTGGAGTGCTGCCCCAGCCATGTCAGTTAAGGAGCAGCCCTCAGCCATCACCACCTTCCTACACTCCATTGTGTCTTCACTGTTTTCGTTCTTCCTGAATATATCAAATTGAAAGCATTGGCAAAAGCCGGGTATGGTGGCACACGCTTATAATCTGAGTACTTGGGAGACAGAGACAGGAGGATCACAGGTTCGAGGGCAACCTCAGCAAGTAGTGAGACTCTCATCAACCTAGTGAGACCCTGTTTCCAAATAAATAAAATTGGGCTGGGGGTGTAGCTCAAAGGTAGAATGCCTCTGAGTTCAATCCCCAGTGCCACACACACACACACACACACACACACATACAGAAAAAAAAGTGAAAATGTGTTGGCAAAAACTACAAACTTGCAAGTGTTAATCAGCTGTTCTTGATGTGTGGTTCGAATGCCACTTGTTAGAGACAAAGTGAGTTGCTTCTCACGGTCTTGTTAATTGAGCTGGCTGTATGCCACTTAGTGAGAAGAATACTAAGTGACAGAATGTCTGTTCAGGTTTAGGGTGACCATCGGCACCTGATTTCATTTATATTTCTATATTCCTTTTATGAGACTCTGAAATTTTGTCTCATTGACCCTCATACACTAAACGTAGGTGCCAAAAGAAATTAATCTGTTGGGCTCTCTGGAATGCTTAAAGATTATTGTTGGGGATCACATGTAAGATGCTCCTAAACCGTAATAAATGTTTTTGACTTAAGATAAGCCTCAACACCTACAGTGAATTTTTGCAAAAAGAAATTTTTCACCGGGCGTGGTGTTGCACGAGACCAGAGGTTCCAGGTTCTCAGCCAGCCTCAGCCACTTAGTGAGGCCCTCTGCAACTTTGTGAGGCCCTGTTTCAAAATAAAGAGTAAGAAGTAGAGGGCTGGGGGTGTAGCTCAGAGGTAGAATGCCCCTGAGTTCAATCCCCAGTACGACAAAAAAAAAAAGAAAAAAAATTTTTTTCAGTAAGTCAGAGCTGACAGGTTTTGGATTTATCATGTTTAGTTTAGTTTATTCATTCTCTTCTTTTTAACCATTTTTTTTTTTTTTTTTTTTTTTGTGGTACTGAGGATTGAACCCAGAGGCATTTTACCTTCAAGCTATACGCCCAGTCTGATTTTATTTATTATTTGGAAACAGGTCTCACTACTTGCTAAGGTTGTCCTTGAACCTGGGATCCTCCTATCTCAGCCTTCCAAGTACTGATATTACAGGCATGCACCAGCACTCCCAGCATCTAACCATGACTGAACTAAGACAGTGAAGTAAAGTTACAGTAAAAACTGTGGATGAGAAACAAAACAAAATAAAACCTGTCACAGGCCTAAGAATGACCATATTCTTCTTCAACAGATGGACAAGGTTGGAAAGGCCTTCAAGTACTTGGAAGCCATCTTGGCTTTTATTGAGTGTGGGATTGCCATGGAGGCAGAAAGCCCAGCATCCAAGTCCGCGTATGCTGTGTACTCAGAAACCATAGATCTCATCAAGTAAGTGCCGTTTCATTTTGCTGTCCTCTCTAGTACTTTTCTTTCCTCGCCTTTATTGCTTTAATCCACTTGAACCTTGGTGTGAAGACAGCTCAGTAAAGGGGAGCTTTAGCATAGTGAGGGCTGGGAATGCAGCTGTATGTAGTCATAGCTGGCTCTGACTACATCATTGTGCCAAGGCACTGAGAGAAGCCGAGCCTTGCCAGGAGGGCATGTTTTTTGCAGGTTAGCTTTCTTGTCAGATGCCCTCTGTGTATTTACGTGCATTTCAATAGGGGCCTGGTAAGGACACAACTGTTCTTGGTTTCAAGGGGCAGATGAGGCCCCTGCCTGGTTTTCTGAATGGCTGCACTGTTGTTGCTCCAAAGCCGTGTGTGCGCGTGCGTGTGTGTGCTTGTGTGTGTGTGTGTGTGTGTGTGTGTGTGTGTGTGTGTGTTTGTGTACACGCACGTATGTACATACTCTCATGTCTTTGCATCTTCAGGAAAAATTAATACGATGAGCCAGCATAGCAAATGGGTTTGTGCGTGGGATTTTCATACTGCCTTTGTTTAACCTGATAATATATTTTTACATCTCCCTGTAGATTCACGATGTCATTAAAATCCTTCTCAGATGCCACAGCACCAACACAAGAGAAAATATTTGCTGTTTTATGGTGTGTACTTTTTTCCTTGTCTAAATAGCACTAAATCTGTTTTTGTTTCTTTCAATGTTAAAAAAAAAAAAAAAAAAAGATTTTGAGCCAGGCGTGGTGGCGCACGCTTGTAATCCCAGCATTCGGGAGGCTGAGACCGGAGGATCCGGGTTTGTGGCCAGCCTCAGCTACCTAGTGAGGCATTCCACAACTTAGTGAGACCCGGTTTCAAAATGAAGAGTAAAAAATAGGGCTGGGGGTATAGCTCAAAGGTAGAATGCCTCTGAGTTCAATCCCCAGTACCGCAAAAAAAAAAAAAAAAAAAAAAGATTTTGAATTTGTTTTCTTAACGTGAAAACGATGGTGAGAGGCGAATTAGTAAATACCCTGGTCACGGAGTTTGTCCCACTGATAAGGATTAGTACACAGCATCAGGACTTAATCCATACTTTGGTTTTGTGATTTCAATTACATATCCTTGCACATTTGTGTTTTTCTGTCAATATTTATTTTTGGTGATGGTCTGAGCAGTGCAGTAAGATTCTTGAGATATGGTTCCTCCCACGTGTGAGGGAAACCCAGTGTGTTCAAGAGGCTGCAGGGGTTGACTGGCTGTTTTTCTGTGATACAATCCTGTCCACCAGGTAACACAAATGTCACTTTATCTTCTCTTTGTGTCCACAGCATGCGTTGCCAGTCCCTTTTGAACATGGCAATGTTTCGTTGTAAGAAAGATATAGCAATAAAGTATTCTCGTACTCTTAACGAACACTTCAAGAGTTCTTCCAAAGTAGCCCAGGCACCTTCTCCATGCATTGCAAGGTAATTATAAGGCTAACTTAAATGAGTTACGAATTAAGTCGTTTATTTATTTTCTTCTTGCTTTTGCAACTCCTTGTATACACATACATAACTTTGGCTTTTGAAAAATTATATGCTTCATCTATGGCCTGATTTGCTCCGTAGAATTAAATCATTAGTGTATTTCTGCCTTTTCAAGAGATAATTATAAACCAAGATCTAGGCTGATTGGATAACATAGAAGGCACAGTATTTGCCCCTTATCCATGGTTGGTAACATTCCAAGGCCCCCCAAGTGGATATGTGAGACCACAGATGGTGCCAAACCCATTATTTACGACGCTTTTCCCATCCATGCCTATGAAAGTTCGGCTTATAAATTAGACACAATAAGAGATTAACAACAAGGGCTGGGGGTGTGGCTCAGTGGTAGAGCACTTGTCTAGCATGTGCCAGGCCCAGGGTTCGAGTCCTAGCACTACAACAGCAGCAAAAGATTAGCAATAATAACCAATAATAGAATAGTTACAACAATATACTGCGGTTATGTAAATGTGGTTTCTTTCTTTTGAGTTAAGACAAATATTAGTATTTTCTGACTGTGGTTGACTGCAGATAGCAAATCAGGGAAAGCAAAACCATGGATAAAAGGAAACTAGTATAATTGCAAAGAATATAGAGAGTCAAAAGATAGAGCTTTGAGGATCTTTAGATATGCCGAAGAGCCTAAGAACACAAAACAACCAGAGGCAGAGCCAGGAGCATTTCTCCTTCTTTGTGATGTATCTTCTTGGCATTTTAGTAATGGAGGACTTTCTGGAACCATATACCTTCTAGCCTCTCCCGGATCCGGATCCGCAGCAGTGATACCTAGAATGAAACAATTATATCTACTAGCAAAATTGGGAGTGGGCGTGAGACATTCTACCTCTGAGCTACATCCCCAGTCTTATTTATTTCATTTTGAAACAGTCTTGCTACATTGCTTAAACTGGTTGTGAACCTATGATCCTCCTGTCTTAGCCTCCCAAGTACTGGGATTACAGGTGTGTGCTGCCATACCTGGCTTCTCCTAGCAAAATTAATTCTCCCACTGTGTGAACTAAAATTGGGCACCTGCTGTAAGACATTGAAACACAGAATCTGTGTTGTTTGTAAATTGAAAATGGAGCATATCCCCTAGTCCTTGCCTAGTATTTTTTTTTTTTAATTCGATCATATTCCTTGGGAAGTTCCCAATTCTGATAGGTTTTGCTATTTTAGGAGCATCACTTACAAGACTGCCCCATTTCCAGCAGTTCAAAAGAAGAGCCTCCCATATGGCTTCTCTTAAAAAAAGAAAGTCCTGATTGAGAACTTCTTGTGAAAATTTCATGACTCCCACTCCAAGATATTCTAAGCTAATAGGTTGTCAATCAATCACATCCTTTTAGATAAATCCTTCAGCCATCTGCCCAGCAAGAGTCCTTTCTTCATGGCAACCCCTTGTCACTAGTGGGGACGCAGCAGTAAGCAAAGCACACTAGAGTGCCTGCCCTCGAAAAGCTTTTCTCTTTAGTCCTTGGAAATGTGCGTTCTCCCTGGGATCCAGGCAGCCTACAACAGAGGCCACATCGTGAAGCTGCTGCCACTGACCTGTCATTCCACCTTAGATCCATTTACTTTTTATGTCTAGGTGATTTCTCTGGCCTTTCTCATTTGATCCACATTAAGACCCATGCTAATCTGCATGCCCAGACAGTTGGCCAAGGCCAAAGTAAAGATAAGATTGAGTTTCCTGATGCCCAGACTCCTCATAATCTGCCCTGGGTCAGTTCATTGGTTGAGTCTGCAGGAATTTGCCAAGAGCCTACCTACTTTCAGCAACTCCTGTGCTAAGTGCTGGTAATGCAAAGAGTAATAAGATAGGGCATCACCTTCATGGTGCTGTGACCCAGGAAAAGGAAGATAAATGCACACTGTGGCAGAAAGGAAGCTCTGCTATATCCACAGTGTCTCAGAGTGTCCGATACAGAGTAGGAGCCAGGCATGGTGGTGTATGCCTGTAATCCCAGCACTTGGGAGACTGAGATTGGAGGATCACACATTCAAGGACAGGCTCTCATCAACCGAGTGAGACCCTGTTTAAAATAAAAGGACTAGAGGTTTAGGTAGGAGGTGAAATGCCCCTGGCTCAGTTTAGTGTTTACTGAGTGGACTAAATATATATGTATGTATGTATGTACATATATTTGTGTGTGTATTTATATTCTGCGTAACACTAACATAACTTAGAATTGGGCTTAGGATGGGAGGGTATTCCCAGCAGAGGAAGCAGACTGTGGGAAGGCATAGAAAAGTGTATTTAGAATACAGACAAGTCTACCAGTATGTCTCTCTGACCCTATAGGCATGACTTTAGCAGTGATTATGATTTTGGCAGGTGTACTTGGAAACTGACTTAGACTACAATTCTAGGGACTGGAAGTTTTTGCTCTGGGAGCTGAGGTGATGAACCAAGTCTTTCTTCTTTTCAACCTTCCAGAAGCACAGGCACACCGTCCCCTCTCTCCCCGATGCCTTCTCCTGCCAGCTCTGCAGGGTCCCAGTCAAGTGCTGGCAGTATGGGGAGCAGCGGGGTGATGGCCACCATCAGCACCCCAGTCACTATTCAGAACATGACCTCTTCCTACGTCTCCATCACGTCCCATGTCCTGACTGCCTTCGACCTTTGGGAACAGGCTGAGGTCCTCACAAGGAAGAATAAAGGTAAAGGGCTATGTGGTGGATTTAGTGGAGTGTGTAGATTGGGAAGGGATGTTGTTGGTCTGTATTTTGTGTTTAACTTCTTGAAGAAAAGGGAACATGTAGCTATTTACTCTCTTCTTTTTGCCATTCTACCTTATGACCTGCTTACAATTCTAGACTTGAGGCTCTGTGGCAACTGAGACTCTATGGCAAGTTCTTAGCAAAACCAAATTAAAAGTGGCCTTTGCACCTCGCCCCATTGCAGTTCTTTTTTTTTTCTTTTTTCTTTTTGTGGTACTAGGGATTGAACCCAGGGACACTCTACCTCTGAGCCACACCCAAGCCCTATTTTTTATTCTCTATTTTGAAAGAGGGTCTCACTAATTTGCGGAGGGCCTCATGAAGTAGCTGAGGCTGGCCACGAACCTGCGATCCTCCTGTCTCAGCCACCCAAGTACTGGGATTGCAAACTGCCCCACCACGTCTGGCTCCCTTTACAGTTCTGATACTATCTTTTCAGCTTGCACTGAAAGCTAGCCAAAGGGCAAAGCAAACAGACTGAAAGTCACTCGCTGTTCCTAGACGAGAAATACAGCATAGCAAATGTTTTTGAGTCTTGTTTGGGGGAAAGAAGGCCCTTGGAGAAATTCAAGGTTTAGGAGCAGCAAAGCATGCAGTTAGAAAACAGACTGGTGTCAGCACCAGCTACCGCTAAGTAAATGCTCACATATCTGAGTGCCAGAGTAAGGCCATTGCAATTTTCTTCCTGGCTGTAAAGGAAGAAGACAGCCAGCTGGCTGTAGTCTCTAAATTGTCCCACAGCCTCTTAGGGCTTTATCTTTCTTAAAAAATGATGCTTTTAACATGGTTAGTGGTTTTTGTTTGTTTGTTTGTTTGTTTGTTTGCTTTGCTTTGCTTTTTTCCATCCATGCATCCATTTGGTCCAAACATATTAATTGGGCGGGTTTTTTTTTTTTGGTTTTTGTTTGTTTTGTTTGTTTGCAGTACTAGAGATTGAACTCATGGGCATTCTACCTCCGAGCTATATCCCCAGCCCTATTTTTTATTCTTTATTTTGAAACAGGGTCTCACTAAGTTTCGGAATGCCTCACTAGATAGCTGAGGCTGACCTCAAACCCAGATCCTCCGGTCTCAGCCTCCCAAATGCTGGAATTACAAGCATGCGCCACTACTCCCAGCTTTAATTCGGTGTTTTAAAAGTGCCAGCCACTGTGCTTGGCAGGCATCATGGATTAAAGTCTAGAGCAGACCTGGTCTGTGCTCTCTAGTAGAGGTCTATTCAATTACGGTGGATTGGAATTTTTTTTTTTTTTTTTTTTGCTGTGGCAGATGAAGTGCAGAATATTGTGGAGACATAGCTTCTTGAACCTTCACTTTTTGTGTTTCCATTTTAATTTTTGTGTGTGTGTGCATATATACTTACTAGTTTGGGTTTGTTTTTTGCAGAATTCTTTGCTCAGCTCAGCACAAAAGCCTGCACCTTGGCCCTCAACAGCAGTTTGGTGGACCTGGTACACTATACGAGACAGGGTTTTCAGCGGCTAAAACAAGTAACCAAAACACCTTAATGGAAGTCCAAGTTGTTAACTAAATGCCTTGGGAACATTTTTGCACATTGGAAGCCTCAAAAACAGTTTTCACGTTGTCTCATCAGGATATCAAACTTTAGAGAAGCAGCCTGAGGCAGCCATGGCGTCTGCTTACAGTCTCAAGCACTGTATGGTCATTGGTTGGACACTGTGGTTCTGCAGAAGCAGGAGTGGAGATCAGCCCCGGAAATGATTTTGCCTCTCCTAACCAAGGACAGAAGTGCAATGTAGCCTGGTGGGCATCTGAATGGTCTAGAAACATTTCTGTGGTTTTTTTGTTGTTGTTGGTTTTGTTTTGTTTTTTAACCAGTAGGATGCAAGTTGCAAATGAAATGAAAAGCAGTTTCAACTCAGAAAGCAAAATTCACGTTATCTCAGTAGCCACACTAGTCCATTCCTAGAAGGAAATTTTTTTAAACAATGATTTTTGGTGAAGGGTCTTGTGGATGTTTTACTTTCAAGTTTTGGGGGAACCACTTGTTTAATAAGTTCTAATGGCCATCTGTACAACGAAAGTCGTGAAGGACTTCACTGTACCCCACTTTCTGCCGGTGAACAGTGGCATTGATAATACCAAGTATTGTCCTAATTTAGAAAACTGAAGGCAACCCCCTACTACCTGGAGTACTGCACATTCACCCCAGCGCTGATTTCAGTCTGAGCAGTGGAGGAGGAGCACCACACACAGGAACCGTCTGGAGATCTCCACGGGCTCCTGGGGGGCCGGCCCACCTCTGCTTCCTGCTTCCGTGGAAGAGACTAGCTAACAGAGCAGTCACCATTGACTATATATTCTGAATTTCTCACCTTGGGAAAGAAGGGAACCAACATTTGTACCTGACCAGATGGCCCGAGTGCTTTTTGATTTCTGTTGAAGTAGAGCTGGAATTTGAAGTGCGGGTTGGTGGTCTACAACTATTTGGTAACTTGTGTCCACCCAACTCAGAGTTTTGTCAGTGAACAAAGAAATGAAATCTACTTAGAGAGGCTCTATTTTTCTGTGATGAATTATTTTATATTTATAGCAAAACTAAACCTTGAGCACCCTTGATTGTCTAGGGAAATTAACTGAGAGGATGTGGAGATTAGGGGGATTAGTTAGACTTAAAAAAAAAATTTAAAAAAGGTCACCACATGCCTTCAGTCCAGTGTTCTTAGTAAACTTGATGTGATTTGGTTGAAGAGGAACTGTGGCCTTCCCATAAGCTATCGCCATACTATCTAAGTGAAACTAGGTTCGTTTTGAATGACCTAAAGTGACAGAACACAATCAGAATTCCCACAAGCACAGATTTTTTTTCATTGAAACTTTGAAGGTTGTTAGTGGAAATACTCTTTTGAGTGCAGTATTTTTAAGAAGCCAATTCTTTTTATCCCCTTAGGAAGAAGTAGAATTTGTACATGTATTAAAATTGAGGAGTGTTCTCTCTATAACTAATTGGCTTATTTTTTCTTCCCTTTCACCCAAACTACATCTCTACATGTCCTTTGCTGTTGAGCATGTTTCACATTTTCATATTTATTTATTGGCGACGAAAGAAGAACCATCTTTATGTATAATTAGGACACCTGCAGTCCCTCTGATGAACGCTGGAAGCTTCTTGGTAGTTTGGTAGATGTGTGAGGAGATGTGCTGAAGCCGGGAATGATGCTACTTTTCCCAGTATACATTGTCTGTGTGAAGTTGTTCTGTGTCTTCTCCAGCTAGGTGAAAGCCAGAGAAATGACAGTGGTGGTGATTCTGAGCATTAAGCCTTGATGTGTGATCCTGGCAAAGCAATTGCCTCTATTGATGCTCTAAAGCAAAGCTATGGTCTTTTTAAACTACTAGTTTAAAAGAAACTATTGTTAAAGGAACAAAAGTTGTCTGCGAGGTTGTATGTGTGGCATTGTGTGTGCATCTTGTGGAGGGGGGACAGGGCACCAGAATCAGGCTTACGTTATTATTTAGCATCATTTTGCCTCACTCCCTTGGCCGTCCCCTCCCCATTTAGTCCACCACTCCCTGACAAGCTGCCCGTCAGTTGGGAAGAGGATCATGCTGGGTTTGATCTGTATGAATTGTGCTGGAGCATGCGTGTATGTATACCATCAACAATTCCAAAGAGATTTCTCGGCCAGTTCTAAGAACAGATTGCTTTTTCAGTGGCCCTATTCTTTGTGGTTTTTTTTTTTTTTTTCTCCTTAAATCCACAGTAAAATTATATTTATCCCTTGAAAAAAAACCTAACCAACCTGGACAGATCAATTTGTGCTACTTTGGTCACTGGATACTTCTGATTTTTACTCCAACACTCGTCATACCTAAAAGAGAATTCCTAATGGCTACCTTTTTAATAGAGTGCATACAAGGAAGTGGCTGATGAATCCTTAGTGGTCATAGGTCTTTTTGCTGTTACAGTTGCATAGAGGAATCTGGAGGATTTTTAAACCATTCGTACTTTTTCATTGCATGCTTACAATTACCCAAGTAAAGTTTGTACCGAGGTAGATAATTTTAGAGGATTAGATTATAAAATTAAGGCTTTGGATATGTGAAATGCTCATGACAGCAGAATAGTGCACACTTCCTAAACAAAGCATCTTGAGTGTGAAAATAGTGTAAATCTTGCCTTTGCCACTACAGGGGTGTGTGTGTGTGTGTGTGTGTGTGTGTGTGTGTGTGTGTGTAAGTGAGAGAGAGAGAGATGATTGAATGAATGAATGAGAATGGAAAAACACTGTTTTACTTTAAAAAGCGTCAAATGTTTCCTTCTGGAAACAGTTAAAATGTGAATCAGTAAATTTAAGAGCCCTGCTAAATAATGAAAAACACTTATGAAATTTACCAAATTACACTTGGTTAAGGTTGTGCAAATGTAAACCATGGGGTAACAGTGGTGAAGAATGGGAGGGTATGGCAAGCAGTTACCAGAAATAAATTACAATAGAAAGATAATTTGTCTGATACTATGATTTGATCAAAATCCTGAATGAGAAAAGCATTTGATTTTTTTTTAACAAAGGACCTTTATCATGTAGGTCTGTTTTAGCCAAAATGTATAGCTATTTCCCCTATAGATAAATTGAACCTCATTTATCACTCTTGTTCTGTATCCATTAATTTATAATCTCAGGATGTGTAGAAGCTAATAAACTCTCCCCCTCTCTGGCTAAAAACTTGCCTTACTTGGTACCTTACATATTAATGTTAGTGTAGTTGGGAAGTTACCCTTATGATTCCTGTTTGGGAACTTTGAAGAGCAAAAAAACCCATTGTGTCATCAACAACTGTTATCTCTGATACAAAAGATAAATATACATACACAAATATACATGATAAGAGATGACTTAATTGGACATATTTGTGCCTTTGTTGATCAAATCTAATTTTAAAATAATGCTGTTTTGCTGTAGCTTCAAGGGATGTTAGGGGGTCTTACATCTTTCACATTATCACAAAAGAATAACTTTATAAAGTTTGAAGTGTGTTTTTGCATCTTATGGTGAGTGTGTTGGGGTTTTTTGTTTTTTTTTTTTAATGTACTTTATGCCTCCTACTAGATTCTGTCTTTTTCTTTTTTTAATGATTAATTTTCCCCAACACTACAAAATATCTTTGTAAAACTTTACCACCTTATCTGTTACATTATTTCCCACTGATTAGCAGTATTTAAATCTTGCAAGAATATTTTGGACTTTTAGAAACAAAAAGGTATACATTTTCTTACTGCAAAGTGCAAGTTACATATTGCAACTGTGGAGATATGCCAGGATCCATTACGGTGGTACTTGTTCTTTATTTCTCCTTTTTCTAGTAGGTTGCCTTCTTTGTTTTTGGTCCCATTTGGAAATAATGGATGCAAAGTATTCTCCTGTGCCTTTATTTTTTGTTGTCTTGTTGGAGGAAGAAGGAATGGCAGTAGCTTGGTGTTGGCACTTCCCCCTTGCAAGTTGCAAGTGGTATTTCTGCCATGTAACCCTCAACTATGCAATCTAGTTGGGTTGCTTTCTTGGTGACTGAGAATACACATCTCTTAAATGGTGAGCACTAGCCATGTACTTTACTTCTTATTTATGATGCATTAACAAGCACCACTTTTCTTTTTGTCCTGGGGGGAAAACACACTATATTCTGTTCCCCTGTGCATAAGACATCACCAGGTACTGTGGTGGGTAGAGAAGTGCCTGTACTTCTCCACCTAAAAGGGAGCCTCAGAGGGCAGAAAGGAAACCCTAGAGCTCTGTGTGAGCCTCTGGATTAATAATTCACGTGGGAGGAGCAAGGAATAAGACCACTGACAGCAGCGCCGGCCAAGCTGCGCCGTCTGACCAGGTTGTGGCCAACCTAAGGAAGATGACTCGTTCCCTGAACAGTTGAGGGTTAAGCAGTACCCAGTACAGGCAGTATTAAGATTGCCTTTCCTTTCGTTCAGGCCGTGACACGTATTGTTCAGATTACCACACATCCTCCCGTCAGATACCAAGTATACACTGTTCACGTCGGGGAGCGTGCGTGTGTGTGTGTGTGTGTGTATGAGTGTGTCCCAAATCTTGTTTAAAAATATTTTTTTTTTCTGAATGTGATCATGTTTTGGATGATACCTGAGCAGGGTTGCCTTTTTTTTTTAATTTATTACCATTATATATTATATTATATTATATATATATTTTTGCTTTCTTATAACTTTAGAGGAAAGTCAGATCTTGGTATTATGAAAATTGTTTAAAACAGGAATAAATTTTCCAGTTGATAAATGAAAATCACTGGGCTATCTTTAAAATAATGAATTTTTCTTTCATTACTGTGGAATAATGTGCCAGCTATTGTCAACACGATGAATTTGTACGTAAGATAGGAAAGCAGTGATACTCTCAGTGGGAAGATGTGCAAAGCAATCAGTGGGACTCCGTGTACTTTACTCCAGTAATGGGACTGCAGCTTGGGGCTTTTGTGAATAAAATTTAGCTGCCTTGTATAGTCCTTTGAAAGAGACATGTGTGATCTGTGAGAGAATTATAGTTTGTTGTTGTTTTTTTTTTTTTTTAGAAGAAAAATTTGCAAAAGATCTTTCCAAAGATAATGTGCCACAGATCTTTTGTTTGTTATTCTCTGTAATGAGGATTAAGTGCTGTTTAAAAAAAAAAATGTAATTGATTGTTCATCCTCAAATTCTTTCCTTTTCACAAGAGGTTTGAGCTGTTAAAAAATTAATAAAAATTTAGAGAAATCATTGGAGTCAAATCCTTGCTTTTACTACTTTGCCTGAATAAAGTGATTCTTACTGGTGCCCTGTGAAATCACCATCTGTGGCCAAGGAGAGTTTCACGTGGAATAATATGCTCTGGTTCACAGTAGGTATTTATTGCTGAAACGAAGGAAATTGGTCAGAGGAGCTTATCCTTCTGTGCAGTTTATTCTCAAAATTGCATGCGTGCACGCGCGCACACACACACCACACACCACCCCTGATCCCAATGTTGCCTCTGTGGCTTCTCCTGACACCTGCCAGGTGAATCGATGGCTCAGTTTGTCTTTTTTCCATATGTTTTTTGGGTAGACACATTTGTAGAATGTTGGTATTGAATCTAAAATCTATCTGGAGCCCAGCATGGTGTCACACGCTTGTAGTCCCAGTATTTGGGAGGCTGAGATAAGATCACAAGTTTGAGGTCCGCCTCAGCAATTTAGCAAGGCCTTCCACAACTTAGACACTGTTTCAAAATAAAAACAAAATAGAGCTGGGGATGTAGTTCATAAGTAGAATGCCCCTGTATTCAATCCCCAGTACCACACACCACACACACAAAAAGTCTGAGTTGTTTTTTGTTTGTTTTGTTTTTTCTCTCTCCCTCTTCGCCACCACTAAGTAAATCCGATCTCTCAATAGTTTCATGAAATCAGAAAAGACCAAGGAGCTAACTGCTAATTACATGGCCTTGGACAAGTTGTTTAAGCTATCTGGATTGGTCTAATTTACAAACTGTTGATACAGTAATCTACCCTGTAAGGTAGTAAGGGTCACAATAGATAGAATTTCGAATATGCCCAGCATTATCGCTCAAAAGCTGGTTGCTATTTTAATCTCTCCCCTCAGCACCACAATATCCCAGTCTCTCCCTGAACCAATAAAGAGCTCACTTCCTACTGCTGCTGCTTCTGTTTTCTTCTTCCCTGTTCCCCCTCCTCCCTGCTTTTTTTCTCTTTCACACTGGAGATTGAACTTCTAGCCCTTTATTTTTATTTTTTTAATTTCAAAGCAAGGTCTCACTAAGTTGCAGAGGGTCTCATTAAATTGCTGAGGCTGACCTCAAATACTGTGATTACAAGTGTGCACCATGGTACCCAGCTCATCCTTTCTTTTGCTACGTCAACCTCCACTTGTGTTGGTCCTGAGGAACAAACAGACACATCCTTGGCCTGCTCGTGGTAAAGCTGCCGAGTTGGTTGCTGTTGTACAGGCATACGTGTAATGGCAAGTGTGGGAAAGGAGGTGTGTTTGAGAGAAACTACAGAGGAGATCTAGTTTGAACTAGATCTTGGAAGATGAGCCATTAAATCTCTTCTGGCTGTGTGATGGTTTTCACAAAAACTTGTCAGGTCTTATATTAACTAAATATCAATTCTACTTGCCCTGATGTGGCACCGATTTATTTAACCAACCACTTGGTTAGACACTGAAATTATTTCTAATCCTATAACATCCCTGAAACAAAGTATTTGGACAAATTTCAAATGATTTCCTTATGACAAATACCAAGAAGTGGACTATAGGGTGAAAAGGTGCATTTCCCCATACTTTGTTTTAAAAGATCACCAACATACAGAAAAGCAGAATAGCACAATGTCTACATATATATACCTACCACCTAGATTTAAGAATTAACTTTTTTATGTAAATGTGTGTATTTATGCTAAATAGAATGCAGACATCCTATTTCTCCCCTAAAAATTTTGGCACCCATCTCTCTGGACTCTTTCCAGTGTAACCACAATACTGTTCTAGCATCTGAGAAATACTCCACACCTAATATTCAGTCCATGTTTGCATTTCTGCAGTTGCCCTCAAGCTGTCTTGTAGCTTATGTTTTGAACATGGATTCAACCATGTCTCATGCATTACATTGGTCCTTATGTCTCTGTAATGTTATTAATCATGAACAGTCCTTCCCTCCCCTATCCTGGATTTGTTTCCCCCAAAATGTCCATTAATCAGTTCCTCTGTCTCCCATAAAATGGAAGTTGCATCCAAAGATTTGATCATATTTGGCAAGAATCTCTCACAGATGATGTACATCATGCCGATGGCATCCAGCCACCGAACATGCTTCTTTTACTATTGGTGATGCTATCTTTGTAAAGAAATGATCACCAAAAGAATGCTTCCTTATGAATAGACTTTTCTGTCCTCGCAACCTTTCATTGCAATTTCAAGCATGCAGTGACAGTCTTTCCTTTAGTCAATTACTTCAGTGGGAGCTGAGAAATGAAGTTTATTTTACAGGCTTTTATTTTCAAATCACCAGAGAGAAGTTGTATCGTGTTTTTAGAGCATCCATTTTCCTACTTCACTGTCCTGGGTACTATTTGGAATATGGGAATGGAAAAGCCTACTGAATTTGATGGGCAGGGAATGGTGTGATGTCTGCATTTCTTTTCATTCCATTGGTACTGAGTCTCTTTCCTTTGCCTGCTGGCATTGACAGTGCATGAGCTGCATGACCACAACTCCACATGCCATTCACAAAGCCAGCTTGAAGCCAGGCCTGGTGGCACAAGCCTGTGATTCCAGTACTTAGAGGCTGAGGCAGGAGGATTGCAGGTAGGAGGTCAGCCTTGGTGACTTAGCAAAATCCTGTTTTTTTTTTTAAAAAAAATAGGAGCCGGGCGTGGTGGCGCACGCTTGTAATCCCAGCATTCGGGAGGCTGAGACTGGAGGATCCGGGTTCGCGGTCAGCCTCAGCTACCTAGTGAGGCACTCCAGAACTCAGTGAGACTCGGTTTCAAAATAAAGAATAAAAAATAGGGCTGAGGGTATAGCTCGGAGGTAGAGCGCCCCTGAGTTCAATCCCCAGTACCGCAAAAAAAAAAAAAAAAAAAAAATAGGGCTGGGGCCATTAGCTCAGAGGTAGAATGCCCCTGGATTCAATTCCCAGCACACACACACACACACACACACACACACACACACACACACACACACAGAGCAAGCCATCTTGATGTGAAGAAAGTTTCTACCTAAATCATGTGGAATGAGTTCACTGCACAGAAGGGTTCTGTTAATGAAGGAGAAAAGAGATGCTGAGCAATATAAAAAACAGATAATCTGTGCAGGCTAGAAGAAGGCATCTTTTTTATGACTTATTAAAAATATATTACGCATTTCCAAATTATCTTTTTAGTTTTTAAATTTTAAGTAGATTGCCTTCTACCAGCTTCTTTGTGGTCTCTGCTTCTGGTGTCTCACTGAGGTAAGAGGTGGTTTCCCAGCCACTGTATAGGGCGGTGTTACTACCAGAGAATTCTGGCAGCAGCTCTTTGGGGTAAGTAGTCTTCTCCCTCAGTGCCCTGCTCAGTCTTTTCATTAGCAAGTAGTTAGGCACTTTTGGTGCCTGCATGACTTGAAGAGACATTTGTTCACAACTTGCCTGTTGTTGGAAATGCACATTGTCACAATTCAGGCTACCTTTAACAAAGTCAACTAGTTGGTGCTCAGAATCCCCAAATCCATTCCTAACAACTTTGCAGCCCAATGGGTCTTTTCCAGAATATAATCGGAGGTTTATCTACTGTTACTTTGTTTGTGATTAGGTAATTGTACTGTCTGCTCTGTCTTGTCTTAGGAATAAGACTCTTTGAGCATTTGTGGTTTTCCAGTAGACCACACTCAGCTGAAAGTAAGAATTTAGTGAGACATGAAGACTCTGATAATAGAGGCCTTTGCCCTTCTAACAGACTGAAGGGCGGGCCTTGAAATACTTTCCAAACAGACATTTCTATTTTAGCTTTAAAAGACCATGTGTTTCTCTGGGTAAGTGCTTTAAATCACCCTTCTCTATGACTTGGCCCACTCTTAACATTTTCTTTACCTTATTTCATGTGTAGGGGGAAGAGACAATAATGGGTTTATATATCTCCACTGCTAAATATTCCTGTAAGTTACCCTCTACACAATAACACACACCAGAAGGAAAAATCAGGTCACATGAACATGTTTTACTCCTTGTACTCACACTAATGGATGTGGAAAACCAAACATACTCAATGGAATGGACTCAGAAAAGTGCCTTCAGTTGACTTGTGCCTCTAGTTGACCCAGTGCCCTGGGCCACTTCTCAAGGGCACTCTTCTCAAGAAACTGAAGGGAGGTGATTTTTTTCACAGAAGCTCCCAAAAATAATGCTGTTCTGATGGAATCTGGTGCACACATCTTTGTGGATTCTTACAAGTGTTCTATTGGACAAATTTCTGGGTCAAAGTGTAAGCCAAAATGTTTTGATGCCATCAAACTACTTTTCCCACCAACTGTGGATAAACTTATGATCTGGCCAGCTGTGCGTACAATGTAAAAAGCAATATTACATTACTTATTTACATTTATCTAATGACAAATGAAGTTGATCATTTTATTGAAAGTTTATTGGCATTTTGTGGTGCTGGAAATCAAAGCCAGAGCCCCACATGCTAGGCAAGCATTCTACCATTGAGCTATGGCCCCAGCCCCTGGCTGCTTTATTTCTGATTCTGAGTTTTATTTTCTGGTTCTGATTTGTATTCTTATATCATTTTCTAGGTTTTCCTACCAACTTGTAGGTTGAAGGGCTTGGGCCAGGTTGTTGATTGCCTGCAACTCACCACATGACTCTTCCTGGGTTTGCTCCATTGCTTGCATTTCAGACATCACCTAAACAGTTCAGACTCCCATGCATGCCACTGACTCAGCGTCTTTATTTGGAGTTCCATTGATTCTTTGTGTGTGTGTGTGTTGTGTTTGGTAACTGGGCATCGAGCCCAGGGGCATTCTACCTTTGAGCTATACCCTCAGTCCTTTTTTATTTTTTTGATGGTACTGGGTGTTGAACCCAAGGGAATTGTACCTCCAAGCCATACCTCTAGCCCTAATTTTTATTTATTTTTATTTTTTAGCGGTACTGGGGACCTAGGGACATTCTATCTCCAAGCTACACCCCCAGTCCTATTTTTTCTTCTTTATTTTGAAATAGAGTCCCACTAAGTTGAAGAGGGCATCAGTAAGTAGCTGAGGCTGGTGGTGAACTGGGATCCTACAGACTTAGCCTCCCAAGTACTGGCATTACAAGCATATGCCACCACTCTTGGCCTAATTTTTATTTTTAAATAGGGTTTTGCTAAATTGCTGAGGCTGGGCTCAAACATGAGATCCCTCTGTCTGAGCCTCCCAAATACTGAGATTACAGGTGTGAACCATCATGCCTGGCTAATTTTGTGTTTTAAAACAGGGTTTCACTAGATTGCTGAGTCTTGCTATGATACTAAGGCTATCCACAAACTTGTGATCCTCCTATATCAGCTTCCCAAGTACTGAGATTATAGGTGTGTGCTACCAAGCCCGGCTTCCACTGATCTTTAAAACTAAGGAAATGACATTATTCTAGATAAAGCACTTTATCTAGAATCACTTTAACACCAACAATTTTTTTTTTTTTTTTTCAGTACTGGGGATTGAACCCAGGGACATTCTACCTATGAGCTCCCAGCCCTATTTTTTTTTTTTTTTTTTTTTTTTTTTATCATTTTGAAACAGGGTCTCACTAAGTTGCAGAGGGCCTCACTAAGTAGCTGAGGCTGGCTGCGAACCTGCAATCCTCCTGTCTCAGCCCCCCAAGTACTGGGATTACAAGAGTGTGCCACCATGCCCGGCTTAACACCAGCAATTTTGAAATTACTGGACATAAATGAATTTCACCATGGTTATCTCTGTGGCCCAGAGAGCTAACTCTAAAATCCACTGACAATTGTCAGTCCTGAGCTTGACTTGACTAGAGTCCTATTAACTGTTATTTGCTTATTTTGAATGAAGGTTTGAAAAAAAAAAAAAAAAGGCAAGGTAAAACTGGTTTCTTAGCCAGGCGTGGTAGTGCAGGCTTGTAATCCCAGTACTTGGGAGGCTGAGACAGGAGGACCCAGGTTCAAGGCCAGCTTCAGATATTTAGTGAGGCCCTCCGCAACTTAGCAAGACCCTGCTTCAAAATAAAGAATGAAAAATAGGACTGGGGGTGTAGCTCAGAGGTAGAGTGCCCCTGGGTTCAATCCCCAGTACCGAAAAAAAAAAAAAAAAAAAAAAAGTGGTTTCTTGTCCTTGTGAGGTTTACTCACATCTACTTAATAGTCTGATTCCTTTGTATAAAGTGACATGCTTCAGAATGTGTATAGCATAGAACACAGGTCAGGGTGCTCAGCTTCTGGATGTCATGTCTGCACCCAGGCAACAGGTAACTTTAGATCTGGCGATTTTCCATTCAAATTGTCACTGCTTCTGGCTAGTCCTCTTTACATGGATGTCACTATTCTAAAGTGGACCCAGTAGATTGAATTAGTTCAAGCCTGACAGCATGGCCTAAGCCAGTTTATCTGTTAGGCATTCCTGTGCCTAGTATCCTCTTAACATTTAACCATTTTTGGATTAGTAACACTGGATTATGAGTAGACATTCGAGAGGTTTTATAAGCTGGAGCTTGAGAAAGGCAGTACCAAGAATCTGTGGTCACTGGACACTCTTTAGCTACTCGCACCGTAAGGAATCATCCTTCTGACAATGCTTTGCCTGTTGTCTCAATTCCTCCACTCACCAGTGCTGGTCACAACACTAGTATACCTCTCATGACTGCTGAAATTGACAAGTGTAATAAAATACAAAAGAAAATTTGGTTAAGTAAACTTTTAAAGAAATGAGCATAAGTTTTTGTAATCACAAGCAATATGTTTTAAAGTATAAAAAGCAAATGGTAACTAAAATAGCCAACATCATAAATTCCCCCAGTGTTCTCCAAGTCTAAGAGCAGAGGGACAGAATAAAACCTTAGCTCTGAAGCTGATGACCCTGAAGGCTGAATGCTTAGGCCTCCTCACCACAGGGTCCAGGCTAAACAAGCAACAGAAAGCAAATAGAAAGTATGGCACCAAACAAGCATCCCCTACCTTCTGCAAGTTACCTGCATGCTATAATAGGCTATAAGAAAAAGGAATTGAAATATGTGATATTCTAAAAACTGAAATGAAAATATTTGTAATCAAATATTTCCTTGCTAAACAGGGTATGTTAAAAACCTTAAGAGATATACAGAACTTATTCAAAGACCATTGTCCTTTAAAACCATCATGTTGGGAGTTTGTACATGTTACAATTAAAAACAAATTTAGAACACAATTCGTGTGTGTGTGTGTGTGTGTGTGTGTGTGTGTGTGTGTGTGTGTGTAGTACTGGGGATGGAACCCAGGAGCATTCTACTTGCAAGGGAAAGTCAACACGCCCAGCTAGAACACAATTTTTTAAAATTGTTTTTAGCCATGTGTGGTGGCGCACATTTGTAATCCCAGTACATGGGAGGCTGAGACAGGTGTATTGCAGGTTCGTGGCCAGACTCAGCTACTTAGCGAGGCCCTCCACTACTTAATAAGACCCTGTTTCAAAATAAAGAATAGCCGGGAGTAGTGAAGCACTCTTGTTATTCCAGTACTTGGCAGGCTGAGACTGGAGGATCCAGGATTGTGGCTAGCCTTAGCTACTTAGTGAGGCCCTACACAACTCAGACCCTGTTTCAAAATAAAGAATAAAAAATAGGACTGGGGGTGTAGCTCAGAGGTAGACTGTTCCTGGGTTCAATCCCCAGTACTGAAAAAAATAAAAATTAGGGTTGGGGGTATAATAGTTTGGAGGTAGAATGCTCCTGCTCCTGGATTCAATCTCCAGTACTGAAAAAAAAAAAAAAAAAAAAAAAGCCTTTGGAAGTAGATGGACAAATGTACACCTTACTTTATGGTATTTTGGGGGGAGAAATTAAATAATATTATCTATATAAATAACTCTTCAGACTTGGCTCCAAAACAAATTTTCAGAAGTCCCCATTAACCTAGGGCATGGTGACAAGTGCCTGTAGTCCCAGCTACTTAGGAGGCTGAGGAAGGAGGATTACATGAGCCTAAAAATTTGAGGCCAACCCAGGTAACATAGTGAGATCCCTGTCTCTTAATTAAAAAGGAAAAAAAATCCAACTGGGTAGTGACACAAGCCTATAATCTCAGCACTTGGGAAGGTGAGATAGAATTGTAGTTTAAGACCAGTGTACAGGAAATTACACCTTACTTAAAAAAAAAATTTTTTTTTCAGTACTGGGGATTGAACCCAGGGGCATTCTAACTCTGAGTTATACCCCCAGCCCTATTTTGGGGGGAGGTAATTGGGAATTAAACCCAGGGGCATTCTACCTCTAAGCTACACCCCTAGCCCTATTTTGAGGGGGGGGGTACTGGGGAATGAACCCAGGGGCATTCTACCTCTGAGCTACATCCCCAGCCCTATTTTTTATTCTTTATTTTGAAACAGGGCCTCACTAAGTTGTGGAGAGCCTAAGTAGCTGAGGATGTCCTCGAATCCGGATCCTCCTGTCTCAGCCTCCCAAGAACTGGAATTACAAGCGTGAGCCACCATACCCAGCTCAAAATTTAAAAAAAAAAAAAAAGGACTAGGAGTATAGCTCAGTGGTAGAGTAGCCGGAGTTCAATCTTCAGTACAGTAGAAACAAAAAAACTCTAAAAGTTCCTGTTAATTTCATTATTGACCTGTGATTTTTGTCTCATTGCAGTAACATTTTTAAGGTCCTAGCTGGGCATGGTGGCTCATGGTGAAAATTCCAGTACTTGGGAAACTGAGTCAGGAGGATCTCAGATTTGATGCCAACCTCAGTAACTCAGCAATACAATAGGGCTAGGGGTGTAGCTCAGAGGTAGAATGCCTTGCCTTTGGATTTGACCTTCAGAACCAGAACTTTTTTTTTTTTTTTTTGCGGTACTGGGGATTGAGCCCAGGGCCATTCTACCTCCGAGCTACACCCCAGTCTTATTTATTCTTTATTTTGAAACCGGGTCTAAGTTGAGGAAGGCCTCACTAAGTAGCTGAGGCTGGCCGTGAACCTGGATCCTCCAGTTTCAGCCTCCCACATACCAGGATTACAAGTGTGGGCCACCACTCCCGGCTCTATCCTAATCTTTATACCCTATTATCTACTCAAGTGGATTGGACCATATTTATTATAGAGAATCCCTGTGTACCAAAATGTCATACCAAGATGTGGCCTCTCTCCTTGCCTCCATTCACCTAAAGCAGTAAATCAACCATATGCAGACCCATCAGGCACTCTTTAGTATTCTGTGTTCATGTACTTATATATATGTATATACAATACATACATATCTGGAGACAGGATTATATGAATACGCCAGGACAAGAAAATGCACTGTTAGGTATTTGGAAATTTTTGGCATTAAGAGCTCAGGGAAGCCGGGCGTGGTGGCGCACGCTTGTAATTCCAGCATTCGGGAGGCTGAGACCGGAGGATCCGGGTTCGCGGCCAGCCTCAGCTACCTAGTGAGGCACTCCGCAACTTAGTGAGACTCGGTTTCAAAATAAAGAATAAAACATGGGGCTGGGGGTGTAGCTCAGAGGTAGAATGCCCCTGAGTTCAATCCCAGTACCGCAAAAAAAAAAAAAAAAAAAAAAGAGCTCAGGGAAATTTCGTGTGTATACATTCTCTCCACTTACTAAAAAAAAAAAGAAAAAAAAAGTGACATCACTTGTATGCATGTTTTAAAGCAAAAACTTGTAGGGTCTTATATAGTCATTAAATGTTTGGTTCTACTACCCTAATTTCCTGAAGCCACATCTTTCTTTACTTACCAAATGCACATTCCTTAAGTAGATCCCTCCTCATGCACTGTGCAATTTTCAACAGAGCCCTAGGAGCCTGAGGGCAGCTGAGACCTATTCTCTTAAAATTTTACAACTCTCCACAGACATATTTACAAAGTGTTACCTGAAAATATCAAGGAGGCACCAGATGCTTCATATGTGTGCAATTTACTACATTCACTCCACTAGTAACAGTAATTATTCTCTGACTCTGCTTTGAAAGAATGTGGTGGACTAGAGTCAACAGCCATCTCCAGGCCTTTCCCCCCCCTACTTCATAGGTCTTAGCCACTCTGCAGGTGTAAACCCTTATACCAAAAGATCTTAATGCATAAAAACTGTTTTGACTATAATGCACCTCCTGGGATTAAGTAAAAGCCATGACCAACCAGCCCAGTTCCTGACTATTAAGAATGGTAATGAGGAAAACTCTGAAACTGGGCTAAAGTTGCACTTAGTGTGCTAACAGTGAAAGTACACCATGAATGTAAATTTTTTTTTTTTTTTTCTTCTTTTTTTTTTTTTTGCGGTACTGGGATTTTAACAAGCCCAATTTTGAGTTTTAGGCTTCTCGTTAGTGTCCATTTCCCAAGAGTAATGTGCAGAATTGGCCACTAGATGGCAACCATTTCCTTTAGCAAAAAGATGTTTCAAAGTACATAGATATAACCATACTGACTTCAGACCCAGAAAGGATATAATCAAAGAGAAAGATAATACCAAATGTTGGAGGCAATGAAAAACTAAAAATTCATATTTTATGGTGGTTATGTAATATGGTAAAATCACTGTTTCTTTGGATGTTTGGCAGTTTCTTAAAAAGCTAAAACTAAGTAACCACAAAAAAACTTAAAAAGCTAAATTCCATTTGCACGATAAATGGGAACATATGTTCACATTAAGATACATTACATATAAGTACAAAATGGAAAAAATCCAAATGACCATCATTAGTGAATGGATAAATCTGACCTATGCATAGAACAGAATACTATTCAGTGTGAATGTGACATTCAAGACAAGTCATGGAAAGTTACAGGCATCTCTATATGAAGTAATTGTACATTTCCTGAATTATTCTTTCATAAACTCCTTAGTTCAGATTTCTTCAAGAAACTTCAGGTATGATAAATATATGATCAAAAAGCATATTCTGTTAAGATATTCAAACAAACTTCACAGAGGGATCCAGTGGTAAGATCTGGATAAGAGAATTAAGACAAAACTGCTTTTTTCTTTGGCCTCTAGGGTAAAGGCAACATTTTGTTTGTGGGGTAATGAAAAATGGTCTGAAGAGATCTGCTACTCTTAGTTCCTAAATTATAAATACATAATTTTAAATGCTTTCCTGGATTCTCAGGAAAGCAGGGAACCTCCAAGGGCCAATAAATGAGATGGTACCCTAGCAGGAGTGGTAAGCAAACAAGGAAGCCAAGGTTGCCCTAAGGACAAATGCCATTATCAGCATGTGGATGGGAGACTGAACTCTGGACCCAGAGCAAAGGGAAAAGCCAAGAAGACAGATAAAATATCCTAGGACAGTTTTGTTCTTGGGGCCTAGAGAAGAAAATACAAAATTCTTCTGAAAGAGAATATTCTCAATTTAGAAACTCTAGATTCCCACAGGTTCAATTAAGTATATATTTACAAAATAAACATCACCAAATACGAAAATGGCACATTATAAATAAAGTTAAGCAGCCAGGCGTGATGGTGCACACCTGAAATCCCAGTACTTGGTAGGCTGAAACAGAATTGCAAGCTCAAGGACAGCCTTAATAATAGTGAGACTCTCAGCAACCAAGGGAAACCCTGTTTGAAAATAAAATAGAGCTGGCCTGTAATCCCAGTACTTGGGAGGCAGAGACAGGAAGATCACAGGTTTAAAGCCAGCCTCAGCAACTTAGCTAAGCTCTCAGCAACTTAGGGAGACTCTATTTCAAAGTAAAAAAATAAAATAGGGCTATAGGTGTAGCTGAGGGGTAGAATGCCCCTAGGTTCAATCCCTAGTAACACACATACACACACACACACACACACACACACAAATAACAAGGTAACAGCTTTGCTTCTCATCTATTCTCACAAGACTTTCAAAAACAATTTGAAAGGCCAAGACACAAAAGCAAGGCCCTGGATTCAATCCTTAGCACCAACAAAACAAAACAGATGCCTCACTCCCCAGAGAATTTAGATGGAAACTGGTAGTAAAATCTCCAACCAAGAGGAGACATTGGAGAAGAACCTAACTGGGTCAATAAGGAACTACACATGCGATGGCACACATATTTATGCTGTATCAAGGTCATTACCATTTAACCTTATCAAGATGAAAATGTCACCAGTTTTATTGGGAATACGATTTTTCTTTGTTTCTAACGCTCTGCAGTATTAGGTTCAATAATATGCAAAACCTTTTTAAAAAGTAGAATTTTTACTCAAATAATATCAACCCTCAAAGAGGCTGCTACGCACTCCTTTCGCTGATGTTTCTACTGCTCAGAATGGTATTAAAGATCTTTCACTCAATTTGTTTACTTTGAAAACATTTGCCAGTGGGAAAAAACCTTAATTCATTGAGGATAGATTTTACCCATGGAAACAGCCATTAAATATTTTGAGTTTTGTCTGATGAAGAAAATACACGTCCATAATCAAGTTAAGATTTTGGTAAAAATGAATGCATGACTAGGATGAGACTAATTTTCCTGAATGGCTTACAAATGGCTGATTTCAAGATGTTTCAGAAATTTTTTTTTAAACAATGGCAACACAGCTTTAAAACAAAAAACAAAAAACAAAAAAAACAGGCATGGCTTCACTAAGTTACTACCTGGAAAGACAAACATTCAGCTTAATGCAAATATTCTATCTAGTACAAGACTACTACTGAAAAGACAACTGCTTAGGATTAGTGAAACTAGTTATATTAGCTGCCTTTAATCTTTAATTTTTGTGAGTCACACAAAAAACTTTATTTTCAGCTAAACATAAAGATCCTTTATATAGGCCGGGCATGGTGGCGCACGCTTGTAATCCCAGCATTCGGGAGGCTGACACCGGAGGATCCGGGTTCGCGGCCAGCCTCAGCTACCTAGTGAGGCACTCCGCAACTTAGTGAGACTCGGTTTCAAAAATAAAAGAATAAAAAATAGGGCTGGGGGTATAGCTCGGAGGTAGAATGCCCCTGAGTTCAATCCCTAGTACTGAAAAAAAAAAAAAAAAAGTCCTTTATATAAGGAAAAAATTACACTAAGCCTACTAAGTCAATTTTGTATCTGAGGGGTAGAGAGTAAGTAATTACATAGTTTTCATACAATTCTGTAACAGCAATCAAATAATGAGAAGCAAAGCTACACATATCTTGTTACAGAAAAAAATTCCTGTTAATACATATGCAATATATTTTGAATTAATAATCCTGATATGACTCTAACTCTTTGATATCAGTACTTGGTAGTGTATGTGATGATTATTTTGATGTGTCAGAGCATTATAATGATGACATAAATGATTTAAAGAAAATATAGAGAAATTTTATAATTTCTAATTTCACAAGAGGGCAAAAAGAAACAGCCAATGACATCGCAACAATATATACTTTTAGAGACTGGTATGAGAAATCACAAACATTTTTAACTGATAAAACATTAGATTCTAAATGCATTCTCTTTATCATACAAGTCACAGGGGAAAAAAAGCCAAGAAAATTCTCAAGTTTACCATTTATAAAAGTATTTTATGGCTGGGTGTGGTGGCACCTGCTTGTAATCCCAGTACTTGGGAGGCTAAGACAGGAGGATTGCAGGTTCACAGCCAACTTCAGCTACTTAGTGAGACCCTCTCCAACTTGTGAGACCTTGCTTCAAAATAAAGAATGAAAAAAAAAAAAAAAAATAGGGCTGAGGGTGTTGCTCAGAGGTAGAATGCCCCAGGGTTCAGCAGGGTTCAATCTGTACTTCCATCAAAAAAAAAAAAAAAAAAGCATTTTATGAAATTTCAACAATCTCTTATCTAGGCATTTAACAGCATTTTAAATTTAAAGTTCACTTGGGAATTAAAATGAATAATACTCCTGAGAGAGAGTACAAAGTTTTTTCAAGCATTTCAGAAATAGTCAGTTATATAAGAATATAGTGTAACTAGTAAAAAAATAATGTCAAATAATTTGTTTTTAAGTGGGAATGCAATATAGCAAAAACATGGCTTTAGTGACTAAACAGAAAAATCACTCAAAAAAACCCTAGAAATATTTCTGAAAAAATACACAAGTCTGGGTTTGGTAGCACACACCAACTTCTCAGGAGGCCAAGGCAGGAGAATCCCTTGAACACAGGAGTTCAAGGCAAGACTGGGCAACATAGTGACTATGACACCCATCCCAAACAACAAAATAAATTTTCACTGTTCTTTTTTTTTTTTTTTTTGCGGTACTGGGGGTTGAACTCAGGGGCATTCTACCTCCGAGCTATACCCCCAGCCCTATTTTTTATTCTTTATTTTGAAACCGAGTCTCACTAAGTGGCGGAGTGCCTCACTAGGTAGCTGAGGCTGGCCGAGAACCCGGATCCTCCGGTCTCAGCCTCCCGAATGCTGGGATTACAAGCGTGCGCCACCACGCCCAGCTCTGTTTTTTCCTATTTTTAATTTCAATATTTTACCTCTAGTTTACATGACTTTTTGGAAGGTGCTGTTAACATCTGAGGTTTAAAGTGACAGACCTCACAATAGTTATCTTCTTTGACTATTTTATTTCTTCATTCCTATGAATATAATCATGCTTAAATTGAATTACTCCTTCAGCTTAATTCTCCTTTCATATCTCAAAGAATGTGGTTTTGTGCAGTAAAAAGACTGCAGATTCATTATATTATCTTTTCCTACTGTGGTCAGGTCCTTCCAGGGTATGCTTCTGACTTCAGATATACATGTAAGAGACAGCCGTATGTCCCCTTTACATCACTTATGAGTATTTCATATTTTATGGGTGGCCAGGGTACTAACTTAGTATGTTAGATGACCACTGTATAGTAAAAATCAGAAATGGAAATGGTTAACACACCAGAACTCTGTACACATAACAGAAACAGAAATACATTAAGGAAAAAACATTTTGAATAATCATAGGAAACAATAAGATCCTCCACCCTGAAAATAAGTATGACATGAATACTAGTAACCATAGTAGGTCAGCATTATAATACAAAAACCCCATCCAATATAAGAAATAGACTGTGAGGCCAAGTTTTGAGATTCATTCTTCACATCTAGCCAGTTGTAGCCAGTCTAGTAAGTGCTATAGAGTCAAATGCTTTGGGGAGTGACTGAAATATAGCTACAGAATACTAGAAAACAACTCCCATGAGTGACTTATAAACTTGCCCATAAGGTGACAGTCGAAAAATAGCATGATTTGAGAATTTTTAAATTTGTTTCATGAGATATTTATCAGCCAGCTTGTGCTTTATTTATTTATTTTTAGGATTGATATGTCCAATAGGCATTAACTTCTGGAATGTGACATTCTGCTCTACTGCCCTGATAAGTTGAGGATCACATTTAATGAGTCAATAAACTTCAGGGCTGGATGGATGGGGAAGTATCTTTCACTGCCCAAGCTTCCTTGTGAATCAGGTAACTGACCAGCAATGAACTAAAATAAATTCTAATGCAGAGCTAAATGAAAATTTAGGAAAGCCTAGAAGAAAGGTGCCAAACTGCACTGCAAATATAAGATAGGGTATTCTAATGTCCTTAATAAAAATATATACATATAATGAATAGGCCATTTTGTAATGCTACTTAAAACAATGAAGAGCTATCATGTCAGATTTATCAATATCTGGGCTTCAAATTAACTTGTAGAAATATTTTCAATTAAATTTCAGTAAATACAATGGAAGGTATTAAACACAATGAAAAAACTGTAGTTCCAATCTTTCTCTGTTTTTACCAACATCTTTTATTTGTTAATGATAGACGAATCAGTAGACTAGTTTATAAAGGATTTTTATTAAAAATGCATTCGTTCTCTGATAAATAAATTCAGATCTGTACAGTTAGAAAAACAAGGATGAGCTGAGAATGGTGGCACATGCTTGTAATCCCAGTACTTAGGAGATTGAGACAGAAGGATGGCAGATTTGTGCCCAGTCTCAGCAGTTTAGCCAGGCCCTCCACAACTTACTGAGACCCTATTTCAAAATAAAAAATAAAATAGGGCTGGGAGTGTAGCTCAAAAGTAAAAACATTCCTGGGTTCAATCCCCAGTACAAACACAAACACACATATTAAAAAAAAAAAAAAAAGAAAGAAAGAAAGAAAAAAGAAAAATCAAGATGGTGGGAAGAAATAAAATAGAAAGGTAGTAAGTCCTAGGTTCAAAGCCAAATGATTAAATCAAAGAAGAAAGCTAAGGGTATTTTGAGTCCCCTCACTGGCAAGTCATAATCTGCACCATTCTTTCTCAAGGTCTCTCAACTGGGCACTAGAATATTAAATTTAAAATCTTCTCTAATATTTCCTCTGGTTCACTTTTTGCTCACTCAGAATAGTCACAACTAAATCTTTTGGTGTTCTAGCAATTCAAACTGAAATTAAGGGCTTCTTATAGCATTCCTACAAGATTCCAAGAATACAGCCAAATGGCACTAAGACAAAACATTTTTCTACTTTTGCAAATATTCAGGAAATTGAAAAAAATCAACACCTAAGTAAAAAAAAAAGCAAGACATAATTCACCAGCACCAAGTAGAAATGATCTTCAAAAGAAGCAGGTCTCTTATGTGTCTTTGTGTTGATGAACAGCTTCTAATCACCCTCTAGGAAAAATCTACTACCTAAAGTAAAAACCTTTAGGCAAAAGAAATGGTAAAACTAAAAAAATTACATAGAGATTTCAAGATTTTGGCACTATTTTAAACATCTCTCAGGACAGGTATGGTTTCAAGTCTTCTTTCCCTACTCCATTGTTTGCTAAAGCAGAAAGTATCAAATTTATGATTAATAATTCTTCAACTATTATTCCAAAAGTTGTACTAAGTTACAATACAAGAGTTAACATTTAAATAAGACTCTAGTTGTTGCTAAAATTCAAAGGGTGTCACATCAAAATTGCGGTTGTCTTTCTTGCCTATCAGATATGACTAAAATTGTTGGTGACTGGAACTCAAATCACATACAGTCAACCACATTACTGGATCCATGACCTACATCTCGAATTTGGCTAGTTAAACAGGCACACACAGCTACGCCTGCTCCAGCTCTGCAGTGAGACACAGATCCAACAAGCTCCCATCTGAAAAGATAGAGGAGAAGGAATGTTACCTGAAAAAAAGCATAATTTACTTTACTCAAAATACCAAACAAAGACAAAAACTCCCTATTCTGGAACTGGTTTTGAAAGAAAGAAAGTTTCTGAAAGAAGATAAAATATTCCAAAGTTTTATATTAACAATTACAACTAGCAATACAGTCATTCCCCCATTGTTTCAGTTACCTGCATTCAACCACAATTTGAAAATACTAAATGGAAAACTTTATAAATAAATAATTCATAAGTGTTAAATTGCAAGTCATTCTGATTAGTGTTATGAAATCTCACATAGTCCCACCTGTCCTGCCTGGGACATGGATCAGCCCTCTGTCCATGTAGAGACCTCTGTAGAGACTACCCAGTCACGTAGCTGCCATATCACATATGAGATCAACTGTATTGGTACCAGAATGCTTGTGTTCAAGTAACTTTTTTTTTCTATAATAATAATCCCAAAGCATAAGAATGGTGATGTTGGCAATTTTATTATACTATTATAATTCTTCTATTTTATTTTTAGTTATTATTTTTAATCTCTTACCGTACCTAATTTATAAATTAAACTTCATCATAAGTATGTATGAATAGGAAAAAACATAGTATATATAAGATTTGCTACTATCTGTGGTTTTAGGTATTCACTAGGAGGTCTTGGAATCCATCTCCACAAATAAAGGAGGCTTACTCTCCTTTTACTTTTTTATAAGGGATAACTACTCTGAAATACTCTGTTACTGGAAGACACCACTAAAGCATAAAAAAAAAAAGTGTAAATTACCTATTCACCACTGGATCAAATGCCTCTACTGTATTTAAGTATGCGTTGCCATTATGGCCACCAACTGCAAAGATTTTGCCCATCACTGTTGCGATCCCCACTCCACCTCTGGGAGTGGTAAGAGCTGCTACATAATCCCACTTGTTGCTTCGAGGGTCATACCGCTCAACTGAACTCAGAGGAGAATTATCATCAAAACCACCTATATTAAGAAATATTTAAAAACAGTGTTACATTTCATAAAATTAACTATTAAATTTCATTCAATGGCTTCTATAATCTAATCTTTTAAAACAATTTTAACAATTATTAGAAATTGTTTAAAATTCAACCTATTAGATGGGGGTGGTGGTGCATGCTTATAGTCCCAGTACTTGGGAGGCTGAGACAGGAGGATTACAGGTTCAAAGTCAGCCTCAGCAACTTAGTGAGGCTCTCAGCAACTTAGTGAGACCCTGTTTCCAAAAAAATATATAAAATTGTAGCTTGGAGGTAGAATGCCTCTAGGTTAAATCCCTAGTACCAAAAAAATAAATAAAAATAAAATTCACGCTGGGCGTGGTGGCGCACGCTTGTAATCCCAGCATTTGGGAGGCTGAGACCGGAGGATCCGGGTTCGAGGCCAGCCTCAGCTACCTAGTGAGGCACTCCGCAACTTAGTGAGACTCGGTTTCAAAAATAAAAGAATAAAAAATAGGGCTGGGGGTGTAGCTCAGAGGTAGAACACCCCTGAGTTCAATCCCCAGTACCACAAAATAAATAAATAAATAAATAAAATTCAATTTATTATAACTTAATCCTCAATAGTAGGATTAAATATCTTTTTTTTTCTTTCTTTATTGGTACTGGGGATTGAGCCCAGAGGCATTCTACCTTTAAGTCACACCCTCAGCCCTACTTTATTTATTTTGAAACAGAATCTTGCTAAATTGCTGCGGGTTTCACTAAGTTGCTAAGACTGGCTGCGAACCTGTGATCTACCTGCCTCAGCCTCCCAAGTACTGGGATTACAGGCATGCTCCATGACACCCAGCATTAAAAATCTTCAAATGGGAAAAACTGGAGTCCCTGTATCTAAGTAGATAATTTAGAACACAAGAAAATAGGCAATCATTCATATAATTTGTCCTTAGCCTTCTAGAAGCAGGCAAGACTGAGATTCCTTCTCTGTGTATTATATTTTTAAACAGTACAAAGGCTTGTGAAGGAATTACATTCAATCACTTGGTTCATCCAGATAGAAGTTGAAGTTTTTCAGTTGTTTTCTTTAATAAAATTATTGCCAGCATATTTACAGAAGTGGTAGACTACGAATTCTCACAATTTTTTTCCTAGCTTGGCATGGTGGTGCATGCCTGTAATCCCTGTACTTGGGAGGCTGAGATAGGAGGGTTGCAGGAGGATTTGAGGATAGCCTCAGCAAGTAGTGAGACTCTCAACCTACTGAGACCCCTATTTCCAAATAAGAAATAAAATTGGGCTGGGAGTATAGTTCAAAGATAAAATGCCTCTGGGTTCAATCCCCAGTAAAACACACACACACACACAGATTCCTAAAACCACATCTCCTTTTATATATTCTAGATGATGAAGTTTTTTCTATAAATCATGCTAACAATGTATTTAATATATTCCTGAGGGTTAAATATAGACTGTTACTTTAACAGTTATTTTTTAAAGGCTCCCTGTGAGTGACTCAGTCTACTTTCCTTAGAACAGAAAGTAATGATACTATGATCAACAAGGCTAAAGAAAAAAAAAATCAAAATTTCTCTTAATGGGTTTAATTTTATTGAATCAACTTAACTGAAATACAGTGATACACAATGTACCCAAGTGTGACATATGCTGGTGACAACTTCTCTGAACTCATTTACTCCTCTGTAAAGGAAATGATTACTGGTCACAATATAGCTATTCATTTGTATATCTTGATATATCCACATTTATTGTATATCTTGATATATCCACTCACCAACGACATACAAGCAACCATGAAGCTCGCTAACTCCATTGCCAGCTCTTCGCTGGCCCATTTCTTTGACCTCTATCCACTTATCCAGATGTGGGTCATACCTCTCCACACTAGATAAAGAAGCCACTCCATCATTGCCACCTACTGCATAAACATGGTTCTAAGTGGAGAAAAACGAAACATGTCATTAGATTTTTATTTTTATATGGCAGCCCAGAATGTGCAAGAAAGCAGTACTGCATGAAACACTATGGTATATAATCAATATTTGCATGCTGGCGATATCAACATATCAGACCTTTCCTAATTTGATTATGTGATGTGATACAATGTGTTTCAAGAGGCAAGTTGCCATATAACTTACTATTAGAGCCACTGAGCCAACTCCACCACGGGGGGTATTCATTGGTGCGACTGTACTCCATTGATCAGATTCTATGTCATACCTCTCCACATCATTGAAGCAGGTATTGTCATCTAATCCTCCAATTGCATAAATTGGGCCACCTAAGGAGGCCAAGGCAATTCCTCGCCTGCAAAAACAATAAAATACTTCGTCTGGGTTTCTTTCCAAGAAAAAAAAAAATGTAGCAAAGAAAATCATGCTAATCCAAGTCATTTAACAAGAATATGGTTTGTTTCTACTATTTTCAGATTTATCAAAGTTTCTAAACAAGTAGCTCCAGGGTTGCCAAACTGTGTTACTCTAAGAGAATAGTGTCCTTAAAGTTGTATAGTGCATAGCCTACACGGGCTACTTTAAGCTCAGATCAAATAATGAAGTAAAAGCCGGGTGTGGTGGCACACGTTTGTAATCCCAGCATTTGGGAGAGTGAGACCAGAGGATCTGAGTTCGAGACCAGCCTCAGCTACCTAGTGAGGCACTCCAAAACTTAGTGAGACCCGGTTTCAAAATAAAGAATAAAAAATAGGGCTGGGGATATAGCTCAAAGGTAGAATGACCCTGAGTTCAATCCCCAGTACCGCAAAAACAAAAAAGATTAAAAAAAAAAAAAACAAATAATGAAGTAAATCTGGGTGTGGTGACACATACCTAATCCCAGTAATTGTGAGGCTGAGACAAGAGGGTTGTAGGTTTGATGTTAGCCTCAGCAACTTTGCAAGACTCAGCAACCTAGTGAGACTCTATTTCAAAACAAAAAATAATAAAAGATCTGGAGGTGTAGCTTGGAGGTAAAATGCCTCTGGGTTCAATCCCAGTACTACTAATAATGATAATAATCATAGCAATTTTAAGATGATGATGAAGGAAATCACAACAAAATAGTACAAGAGTCCAAAACATTCAATTATTAAAACATACAGTTACATAACTGGGGTGTTAGTGGGTTGATAGTGGTTTGCTGTGGAGGTCAAAAGTCAATCTCATTTCTGAATCCACATAATTGTACAGCTCATTTTGTTATAAGGCTCCATTACCCCACCAGAAAAAAGAACATTCTATGTTTTTAATGTTACAAGCTTTACAATCACAATGCTTTTTCTTTTTTTTCACAATACTGGGGATTGAACCTACAGGTGTTCTACCACTGAACTATACCTCCACCCCTTTTTGAGAGAGGGTCTTGCTAAATTGCTAAGGCTAGCCTTGAACTTGTGATCTTCTAACATCAGCTTTCCAAGTAGCTAGGATTACAGGTGTATGTCACTGTGTAGTAAGCATAATACTTATTACAGGTTGCGTATCCCTTATCTGACATTACAGGTTGAATACCCCTTGTCTAAAATGGTTCAGACCACAAGTGTATCAGATTTGGGGTTTTATCAGTTTAGAATATCTGCATAGACTACTGGTTGAACATCCCAAATCCCAAAATTAATAATTTTTTTAAAACCCTCCAAAATCTGAAACTTTTTGATTGTTGCTTTAAGTTTCATTTTTAGAGCCAATTTGATTTCAGGTTTTCAGCCTAGGGATGCTCCATGGGTAACAGAGAAAGCGGCTATTCCAGAGATTCTAACTCACGCTTACCAGGGATATTCTAAGGAAGAATGATTAAGGGTAATGTTACCAACCATTCATTTTCAGTCTCCTTAACCTCTTTCCTCTGGGGTAGAAAATATTATGGTTATGAAAACTTTCAGGTCTGTGTGAACATGTGCATGTATGTGCTCTCTAGAACATAAGGGTGTTTTTTGTTTGTTTGTTTGTTTTTTGCGGTACTGGGGATTGTACTCCGGGGCATTCTACCTCTGAGCTATACCCCCAGCCCTATTTTTTATTCTTTATTTTGAAACCGAGTCTCACTAAGTTGCGGAGTGCCTCACTAGGTAGCTGAGGCTGGCCGCGAACCCGGATCCTCCGGTCTCAGCCTCCCGAATGCTGGAATTACAAGCATGCGCCACCACGCCTGGCTGAACATAAGGGTTTTAGATCAAGGCAGATGTAAGTATGTCCAATGATTCTCCTCTCGAAAACCACAGGAGATGACATTACTGGTTATTTCCTACTCTTCAAAACTCTCTTCTCTGGTTTTCCTGACATTACAATTTGCGTTCTCTCCTTTATCACCACCTGGTGCTTTTCTGTTTCCTTTACCAAAGATCTTCTTTATTCTATCATTAAGTTATAAACTTCCCTAAGGCACTGCAGCACTCTTTAATACTACTAAAGTATTAAATATCAACTGTAGATAGTGGGGAGGTAATAGCATTTTTAGGGTTAGATTTTTTTCCCTTTTTTTTGTGGTGCTGGGGATTGAACCCAAGGGCATTCTACCTCCAAGTGCCCCCACCCCTGGCCCTATTTTTTATTTCTTATTGAGAAACAAGGTCTCACTAAGTTGCAGAGAGCCTCACTAAGTAGCTGAGGCTGACCAAGAACCTGGGTCCTCTGGTCTCAGCCTCAAGTACTGGGATTACAAGCATGCACCACCACACCCAGCTTCCCTAGGATTCTTTCTAATAGGAAAAATAGGGCTAAAAATCTGGTCAGCAGATCTCTCTTCTAATTTCTTTATAATCTTTCATGCTTTATTTAATACCTGAAGAAAGCCCAAGTACCCCAGGTACCGTTCGGTTTAAAACTTCTTTATGTGTGGTTCTGGTGACCAACCCCAAGATCTTGTGCAAGTACTCTACCACTTAGTGGTAAATACTCTACCACTAAGCTATATCCCCAGACCTTGAAATTGCTGAGTTTGATAACAAATCATGTTTAAGTCTTACAGAATGTTACTTATGTTTACAAACCATACAATATATGAAGTAATGAAGAGTAAGAAAAGTGTGTTAGTTTTGGTTTCTTTTTTTTTTTTTTTTAGATTAGGGATTGAACCCAGTACTGCTCTACCTCTGAAACACTCCCCTTGCCTTATTTTACTTTTTATTTTTATTTTTAATTTTTTTTTTTAAACTCAGGGGCATTCTACCTCTGAGCTACACCCCCAGTCCTATTTTTTATTCTTTATTTTGAAACCGAGTCTCACTAAGTTCCGGAGTGCCTCACTAGGTAGCTGACGCTGGCCGTGAACCCGGATCCTCCGGTCTCAGCCTCCCGAATGCTGGGATTACAAGCGTGCGCCACCACGCCCGGCTTTTACTTTTTATTTTGAAACAAGGTTTCACTAAGATGCCAAGCACCTTGCACTTGCTAATGCTGTCTTTTGAACCTGTGATCCTCCTGTCTCAGTCTCTCAAGTACTGGGATTACAGGCATGTGCCACCACACCCAGCTTTGTTTGTTTCTTTTAACAAAACTACAGTTCACACTGGCATGGTGGCACATGCCTGTAACCCCAGTTGCTCAAGAGGCTGAGAAAGGAGAATGGAAAGTTTGAGACCAGCCTGGGAAATTTAGCAAGACCTTGCCTCAAAATAAAATGTTTTAAAAAGGGCTGAGAATGTAGCTCAGTTGTAGAACACTTGCATAGCAGGAACAGGCTGTATTCTATCCCTAGCATCAAGTAGAAAGAGAAGAAAAAACTTCAATTGATATTCTAGTATCTAGTTATATGAATTATTATACTGGCCTTTGAAATCTTCACCCTAATTTTAAATTTGAAAAAGGAAAATAGGTAATCTAATTCAGTCTCCCATTTGGTACAAAATTTATATGTGAACTTTCTGACATATACAATTGCAGTGACTGGGAAGAATTACAGTATACTCCACTGGTATTATACAGAATTAGAAAAAAGGTTTGTTCCTTCCTACTAAAACATACACCTCTTAAAATACTAGCTGCTCATTTAAGTGTTCTTGTCTCTAGATCAAAATCCTTAAACTGTTTTCCTGTGTGTGTGTGTGTGTGTGTGTGTGTGTGTGTGTGTGTGTGTTTCTGGGGATCGAACCCAGGGGCATTCTACCTTTGAGCTATATACCCCCAGCCCTATTTTATTTTTTATTTTGAAACAAGGTCTCACTAAGTTGCTGAGGCTCACCTGGAACCTGGGCCCCTCCCTGTCTCACTTCCCAAGTACTAGGATTACAGGTGTCAACCACAATGCCTAGTACTATCATATGATAAAGTTTTCAAATATTTTACTAATCTGCTAATTCTTACATACATCCCAGGTTATCACTCTCACATTTATAACAATTCTATATACTTCTCACATACTGTAATAACTTTCAAATTACAAACATGTATTACTGAATCAACAGGTTATATTCATTTTAAGTATCTATCCCAAATACACTTTTTAAAAATGTACAGAAAGTTTAATCTTCTATTTCTATAACCCAACTCATGTTACAAATATTCTCTCCTTTAGACTATCTAACAGCATATATTTCAACTTATTATTGATGAGAATTTGTGTGTGTGTGTGTGTGTGTGTGTGTGTGATACTGGAGATGGAACCTAGGGACATTCTATCCCCGAGCTGCACTCCCAGCCCTATTTTATTCTTTATTTTGAAACAGGGTCTCACCAAATAGCAGAGGGCTTCACAAGCTGCTGAGGCTGGCTGTGAACCTGCAATCCTCCTATATCAGCCTCTCAAGTACTGGGATTACAAGCATGTGCCACCATGCTCAGCTCATTGATGAGAATTTAAAATGGTAATTTTCATGTTAAAATAAGTAGGGAAAACAGGTATTGGGGGATTTTTTTTTAACATGATAAAATATATGTCTTATTACTAAAGTCAGTATCTTATGTAACACACACACACCTTAAAGACACTTCCCCTAACATCAGGAACAAAACAAAAACACCTACTGTCCCTGCAACTATTCACATGCATTAAATTATCAGCCAATACACTGATAAGAAGAACCAGAAGCATAAGAATGTGTGGGGAAATTGACCAAAAGAAAAAGCTGATTATGGTGCACAGATTACAGTGTCGTATCAATGCTGATTTCAATCGCTGTACCATGCCTGTGTAAAATGTTAGTTAACATTATAGAAAGTTGGGTGAAGGCTCCTTGGCAAGTATACCCTCTACCTGGGCACCACTGGCATTTGGAACCAGAAAACTCTGTGCTCTAAGGGAATAGCTGCAGGATCTTTAGCAGTACCCTTGTCCTCTTCCCCTAGATGATAGCAGGAACTTGCCCACCTTCAAACTATGACATCCCAAAATGTCTCCAGATGCTGTCAAGTATTACCAGAAGGGGCAAAATCATCTTCAGCTGAGAACCACCGATACACAAGAACTACTATTTTTGCAACTTTTATGAAACATCTAAAATTATTTTAAACAAACAGTAGAAAAAGCAATGCTCAAGTATAAGTGAGCATTATGAGTATTATATCATTATATGAGTATTATAACATTATGGTATGTCAAAATGTGATCCCATTATTTAAAAATATAAAAAGTTATATCAAGTATCACTTTCGACACTAATAAAATGTGTTTAAGAAGGTAAAGTCTGTCAAAAGAAAAAAATTTTAAAAATAAGGCCTTTTAATCTTAGGAAACTTCATTCTCTTCCATCAATTCGAAAGAAATTTCCATGCTGATCTACCTCTTTGTGTTCATTGATGCCTTCATCATCCATTTATTAGTGAGAGGATCAAACATCTCCATGCTACCTAAATGTTCATTTCCATCATGTCCACCTACTGCATACACTTTACCTGTCAAATAAAAAAGTATTTTCATGTGATTCCAATAAGTTGGTAATATTAACGTTATTTATATATAAACAATATATACTTAAAATGTCACGATAATTTTTGACAACTACTGTTCTGTTCAATATTATGATCAATGTAATTTTAGTAGTCAAATAAAAACCAATTTAAGTTTTCATTAAATATGTAGTTCTATGTTACTTAAATACTTGAACACTATCCTCTTGGCTTTCCCAAAAGTTTTATTTATTTATTTATTTATTGTGGTACTGGGGATTGAACCCAGGGGCATTCTACCTCTGAGAGATACTCCAACCCTATTTTGTTTTTTATTTTGAAACAGGGTCTCACTTAAGTTACTAAGGGCCTTGAAAAGTTGCTGAGGCTGGCCACGAACCCCACGTCTTCCTATCTCAGTCTCCCAAGTACTAGGATTACAGGCATGCACTATCGTACACAGCTCCAACTTTTTATTATACAGTAGATGATATCACTGGTCCTTCTTCCAAAAAATGCTCTTAATATGTTATATAAAGAAAATATAAAACTGTTAATACAATATATAATTAAACTTTTTTTTTTTTCTCTGGTACTGGAGATTGAATCCAGGGGCATTCTACCTCCAAGATACAACCCCAGCCCTGTTTTTTATTCTTTATTTTGAAACAAGATCTCGCTAAGTTGCAGAGGGCCTCATGAATTTGCTAGGCTGGCCTCGAACCTGTGATCCTCCTGTCTCAGTCTCCCAAGTACTGGGATTACAAGTGTGTGCCACCACGTCCAGCTTAATCAAACTTTTTTTTTTCTTTTTTTTTTTCGGTACTGGGGATTTAACCCAGGGGGATTCTACCTCCGAGCTATACTCCCAGCCCTATTTTTTATTCTTTTTTTGAAATGGTGTCTCACTAAGTTGCAGAGGGCCTTACAAGTAGCTGAGGCTGGCCATGAACTCAGATCCTCCAGTCTCAGTCTCCCAAATACTGGGATTACAAGCATGTGCCACCATGCCTGGCTTAATCAAACTTTTTCTAAATGAAACACACACACACTACAAATGGGAAAGATTGCATACTAAACTGTAAAATGACTATTATTGGGTACTTGAGTTACAGATAATTTTATTAAAATATGTCTTTATATTTTCTCCCCAAAGCATTTGTGTGTGTATGTATGTGTGTGTTACTGGGTATTGAATCTAGGGGCATCCTACCTCTGAGCTACACCTCTAGCCCTATTTTATTTTCTATTTGGAAAGAGTCTTGCTAAGTTGCTGAGAGTCTTGCTAAATTGCTGAGGCTAGCACTGAACCTGCACTGAACCTGTAATCCTCCTGTCTTAGCCTCCCTAAGTACTGGAATTATCGGTGTGCGCCACCACAACCAGCCCATTTATACTATTATAATCAGGAAAAAATAATTTTTAAAAGTTTTGTAGCCAAGGCTGGGCATGGTGGCACATACTTCTAATTCCAGTACTTGGGAGGCTGAGACAGGAGGATTGCAGGTTCGCAGCCAGCCTCAGCTATTTAGTGAGGCTCTCTGCAACTTAGTGAGACCCTGTTTCAAAATAAAGAATAAAAAATAGGGCTGGGGTTGTAGCTCGGAGGTAGAATGCCCCTGAGTTCAATCCTCAGTATGGCAAAAAAAAGAATTAAAAATAGGGCTGGGAAGCTGGGCGTGGTGGCGCACGCTTGTAATCCCAGCATTTGGGAGGCTGAGACCGGAGGATCTGGGTTCGCGGCCAGCCTCAGCTACCTAGTGAGGCATTCTGCAACTTAGTGAGACCCTGTTTCAAAATAAAGAATAAAAAATAGGGCTGGGGAAGTAGCTTGGAGGTAGAATTCTCCTGAGTTAAATCCCCAATACCACACACACACACACACACACACACACACACACACACACACACACACAAATAAGGCTGGGGGTGTAGCTCGGAGACAGAATGTCCTTGAGTTCCATCCTCAGTAACCCCCCCCCACACACACAAAGTTTTGTAGCCAGCTATTTATCCATGGTTCTGCAATTATGTCATTTTCAATAATGACATGGTGACAAACACTTGTAATCCCAGTACTTGGGAGGCTGAGACAGGCGGATCTGGTTCACGGCCAGCCTCAGCTACTTAGTGAGGGGTGTAGCTCGGAGGTAGAATGCCCCTGGGTTCAAACCCCAGTACTGAAAAGAAAAAAAAAATCTAAGTTCATTAATAATAATTCAATGGTACAGAAAAATGATATACATTTATAGTTTCAATAAACATTTTTCTTCTTCATCTCCCTTTCCCTGCTACACACCTCCAAATTATATGTCTATATTTAACAGGTTGTACATTGTGTAGAGCACAAAACAAATAATCACTACCCAAATATTTCATTAATATATTAAAAATATCTGATATAAACAAGAAATTTTCAAAGTTTAAGTATTTAAGAAGAGCAATGTGATCATGTGATATGATTTTAGGTAAAAGTAGGCCCACCTTCCACAGAGATTACACCCACGTGTCGCCTTCGGCTATTCATTTCTGGTCCAAAGAACCAACTGTTTTTGTTGATACAATAGCATTCAATACTGCGAAAAGGGTCACCAGATCCACCTCGACCACCCACACAAAACAGCACACCTAAAGGTAAACCAGAAGATAGAGGTCAAAACTAAAACTTCCTCCTTAATCAATATGGGAAAATATTTAGAATATCAAAATTTTAAGTACTGGTTAAAAATGTTGAATTATTTGGATAATATCCACTGAGGTTACTAGAAATTTAGTCTAATTTGCCTCTCTCTCCCTATTTGAATTTATCAAAGAATAGATGTGTCAATTCCCTCTACTTGCCCACATCCCATTACAGTCTGGTTTATACCCTCATCCCCACTACAATATAGCTCTTGCCAATCATAACAAAACTAATCAACCTCCAAGTAAGTTATTTCTTAATGAGCACAAGGCAACATTTGATATGTTGATACCCTGTTTTTTTGTTTTTTGCGGTACTGGGGATTGAACTCAGGGGCATTCTACCTCCAAGCTATACCTCCAGCCCTATTTTTTATTCTTTATTTTGAAACAGGGTCTCACTAAGTTGCGAAGTGCCTCACTAGGTAGCTGAGGCTGGCCTCGAACCCAGATCCTCCAGTCTCAGCCTCCCAAATGCTGGGATTACAAGCATGCGCCACCACACCCGGCTTGATACCCTGTTTTTAATTCCTTACTTTCTTAATAACTGTAATATAAAAGTCTCCCTTTGTCTCCGAATTTTTCTTTCCTTCTTTCTGTTTTCCGTGTTCCATCCCTATCCCACCACTCATGTACCTTATGTTCACACAGAAAAAGTTCAACCCTGTGTTTTAACTTCCATCTGTATTGTAATGTTTTCTAATCCACATTTCCACTTAATGTCCTATAGGAAATTCAAACCCACGAAATCTAAGATATCTCTCCTCCTTGCCTGCACTGTCCTGGCCCTCCCTCTCTATTCTCACAGTCACTATGTTAGGTCAGGCCCTCATCAGCTATTACCCAATTACAGTATGCCAAAATCCTATCCTCTCTTATTATTTAGAAGCATTTTGGCTTTTATATTGTCAACACACTATCTAATTTAAAAGGCTCTTTCAAGCCAGGCGTGGTGGCGCACGCTTGTAATCCCAGCATTCGGGAGGCTGAGACCGGAGGATCCGGGTTCGCGGCCAGCCTCAGCTACCTAGTGAGGCACTCCGCAACTTAGTGAGACTCGGTTTCAAAATAAAGAATAAAAAATAGGGCTGGGGGCATAGCTCGGAGGTAGAATGCCCCTGAGTTCAATCCCCAGTAC